>JAEIGI010000290.1:0-21751 GCA_018903615.1 Drosophila neocordata
AAACAAACTCCGTGTATAAGCTCTTAACTGTAGCCGGGATTCTTATGAGTGTCTTTCTTACTTTCATATTTTACTTTAGCTTTCCATTTACTTTTTGAGTGTTACTTCACTTTGCTGCTTCACTTTTAAATGGGTTACTTCACATTGCTACTTAAGCTTCTAATTTCCCTCTCTCCTGGTCTCAGTCGTGCGTATTTATAGGCATCGACCCCTCAGGATGCGTGGTGGAATACAATACTTCGTGTCGATTTTCCACGCGGTGTGCTTTGCCACCCCAACACATTGCACTTGATTAAATTCTTTTCTCTCATCTGTGCCTCTCTTTTGCACTCCTGCATCCGTCCTCTCTGGCTTCGCCACTATCCATCATATATACTAATAACAACGGTCTTTACTTATATCTAATTTCCCATGCCCTTTTCACATATTTAAATAAACTTTTGAAAATATAGATAGGATTATAGATATTTTAAACGAAATAAATACATAAATATAGCTAAATAAATATCTAAAAATATATGATTGTATGACCATATAAACGTATATAATTAATAATTGATCTACGTAAATTTACCTAACTAATTAGAAACTAAATAATATAAATATATAGCAATAGATTAAAATAATGTATACATAATTGAAACATAGCACCACCCGATCTCAATACTTTTTTAACTTTTGCTGTTAAAATATTAGGCGAGCCCCAATTGGACTACCTGATTGGCTCGCCACAATCCAATCCTAGCTGTTCACGTCGTTTCCTGGTACGGATGGCCAAAAACTCTCGTAACGCTTACTGAACCACATAGGCGATACATCATTCGCGTCAAGGCTGAGGATGACTGGAGTACTGCACGCTGGTAGCAGTACTGCATCCATATACGGAAAATGCGTCGTTATCGATTCAGGAATAATCCCTATAAATAAAATTAGCTGGAACCACAAGTTCTCAACTGGCGAAGGCAGATGGCATCTCGGGGCGTTAACGATAACCTGCAGCGTTTCTTTTCAGTCTTTCGAGCTCAGCTGGAAATCCATTTAATACAGTCTTTCTCAGCGTCCATAGGGCTCCTGCAGTAGCGCAAAGGGGTGGCCAGAATACATACACCAATGTCGATGCACGCAACGCAGGGTTATCATCTTTGCTTAATTGTTGTGATCTTTGGTAAATAAAATATAAGGCAAAGACGTCTATTTCCTTTCAAGCTGAATTTTTAAGTGAAGTGTGTTTTATTTCATTGCTTTCTGGCGAAGCCTTCGTTAAGGCTATGCAGTTAGTTAAGATGCTGAAGATTGGCATTTTCATTTCTTATGCTATGTCACGCCTACCCATGAAGCTTTTTGGTTAGTATATATAAGATTATATAACAATGTGCCTGTGAGACCTGTTGTGTCGGCATTCTGCCGGATGTTGATTTCCAACGGTGGACGATGTTGCAACAGTCTGGTCTGGGTTTAGTCAACATTAATAGTGGGCCATGGGCGTTGCCGAGATGGTTTTGATGGGGGTGAATATTACAGTTATCATTGCTCTCCCCATAGATGGAACGACGGCCACAACGAAGGTACAGGGAACCGAGTGCTGGATAGGAGCGGCGAATGATATAGGGTGGTAGGCGTAAAACGATCAGGGCAGTAATCAATATTGTGATTCCGGTCAGTACCATAAACGATTATCAAATGCGACGTAGCCTGATTTTTCATTTTGCATTATGTTCGAATCGTTTTGCAAATCAAAGCTAGGTGGGGTATCCTCAAAGTTTATTTCCTTGGTTGTAGTTAAGCATCCACATAGGCGATTGCGGTGGTCGGCGGTGTCTGAGCAATGTTCAACCCATCACCGCCAGTCGAACAATTCTCACCAGTGGATGACCATCACAGGACCTGAGGTTTTATTAGGCATACAGTTGGATGCAATGGTTTGTTTTTGCGTTGAAGATGAGTAAGTCCCTTGATTAGGTACAGGTGTAAAGTGTAATGGTCTCATCGATAACGTTGCAAGTCATATTTACTGTTTGTTGAATAAGTTATCATGCTTATTCACAATTAGGGTGTAATTAGTGGGGTCTCACATACATTAAAGGGTGTTTTTAAATACAAAGTGATTTTAAAATCTTAATTTCATCTTTTATTATATTGAATTATAGGCATGACTATGGTAGGTATTGATACATCTATTCTTACAATAGTATTGGAATCTTTATCAAAATATAACGTGTTATTTTGGTATTGAATCTAATGAGAGGATATTGTATATTTCAAGTAATTCAAGTTTGGATTTCAACAGTTTTTGTTTTTGGAATTGCTTTGACCAATTGATATTTCATTGGAGTTAAAAATATATTTCAGATTATTTTTAGTTTTGTAAAAGAAGTCTGATATTGTAAATGATTATATAAAATGTCTATATGTTGTAGCTAGGTTCGATTCATAGTGTTGAAGCATCTGTACCCTATGCCATTCTGATTTATTTCTTTAAAAATAGTATTTTTGATACATGATTTGATGAAGTTGTTAATCTTAACCTCTGTTCTCCATTAATATAATTGCTATGTGTTTAAACTTGACCCTGATTATTTTACCTAATTGCTACATCATTAAAAAACTTAGGCTCTTTTGAGTTTCCAGAGCAGGCATCTTTATCTATTCTGCCCCCCTCATCGTCTGCGTCCATGTGCCGAGACGTTTGACTATGTTTCTAGTCCGTTGATAAGTCCCCTCTTGGTTCTATTATTGTTAGGAAATAAAACATTTATTTTTCGAGAACCTGTCCCATTTTTCGTTTGATGTTTGCTTTTATATCTTACAATTGTTCTCATTTTTGGCAATTTGTCTATTGTTTCCAGGATTTATCTTGCTGCCTCTTCGTAATCGTTTAATTGGATTACATGATTTATGGTTCTAAATGACTCCCTCTACTCTAGTTGGTCCCTAGGATTGACCTCCCTTTAGAGGTTCGTCCTTATCCAGAAATGTCAAGTATGAGACTTGTCCATTCCCTAGTGTCAGCCTGTAAGAATTTAGTTGTAGATAACGGTTAATAAAAAAATTCAGAATCAAACAGTGTGTTTATTTGTCGTTTGCTAGTTGCTTTTGCATAACATTTTTGACATGTAGCTTGTGTTCTTTTATTTGTTAGTACAATGGCGCCGTTATCAACTAGCGTTTTGTGTTTGCTAAATCGGGAGTTAGTTTATTTCGCCTATTTTCTTTTCAGGGATTATGTTGCCTGTAGGTATGTCAGGTGGTATTGTTCTCTTTTCGTTCAATTTCTACGTGTCGGGTTTCCAAATTTAGTTTAACCGCGGGGTATTAAATATGAGAACGAATTCGTTAAGCTTTGTTAGAGTAGTCTTGTTCTTTATTGAATATTACTGTTTGGTCGAAAATATGTGTTCTTCCGCTAAATAATTCGGAAAGTTTTGTGATTAGTGCTCGAATGGATAGCATTATTGTAAGACAATAATTTATACTTCATCGAGGATTTCGTCGTGTTCTTTTGGTAACTTTAACTCCTTTCTTTTGTTGAAAATTACCCCCATATATTCCTCAATGTAGAATGTAGCCGTTCGACTGTGAGTTACTACTCGATTGTTGAAAAAGATGTAACGTGCAGTTCTATAACATATTGTTCAGGAAGGAAAGAATATCCCTACTCGGCACCTTGATCGAATGATCTTTTTGCTAAGATAAATTCTTTATGAATCTTTGAAAGTTTCATTGACATGGGTTTTCTGTTTGTGTGAGTGGGTAGGCTTGAGCGAACTTTGGGTGAGTTGATCAGGTTGTAGTTATCGTTGATTGTATAAATATCATTGTGGATGATATCTAACGGTCCGTTTGTATTCCGGGTATCATGAAAGGTGGTTTTTGTGGTTTGCCTATGGTAGTTGAGAGTTAGGCAAACTTCACAGTCTCATGTATTTCAGAGATTTTGTTTTTGGATGAGGTATATAGAACTCTCGTTTCGGTGTTGGTATGTTTTCATCTATACCTCTATGGACTGTTGTTGGTGTGATAAGTCTTTATTGTGTTCTCTGCTCGTCTGAGTTAGTTGGTTCCGAAAGGAACGTCAAATCACTGCATATTTTATACATACCGGTGTCTGCGTAATTTGAAATATGATTCTTTATCGGCTAATATTTCGTCGGTGGCATCCACTGCTAATGTCTTATTTGGTTTGAGTAAGTTTTTAGAATTTTTGATTGTATTATCTAAGGTGAAAGATGGTTCTGAAATACAACCACAGTTTTTGTGTGAACAGGGATGTTTTAACACAAAAATAGATGGGATGTAACTTAATTGTTTTGCATGGTGAATATATTAACGGACTGGGTGAAAGTGGTATAGTAGGGTTTGGTGCCGGGCTGGTGTCGTTTCGTGCACATATTCGGTTCCTTTTGCTCAGTGCATCTACAATGACCTCTTATGAATCTTTTAATAGACCATCTCATAGTCATATTCGGACAAGGCTAATTTCCATCTAGGAGTTTCAGATTTTGCCTTTTGAAAGTTTCTACAAGCAGACTAGGGGTTTGTGGTCTGTGGTTGATTTTGACTTTATTACCGTACTATGTGCGGTCGAAAATATTACTGCCCAGACTATGGCTAGCATTTCCTTCTCTACAGTAGCTGGTTTCTGTATCGAAAGCGTCCTACTTGCAAAAGCGAATAGGTTTGTCGGATTTATCGGGGCCTTGTGACAGTACGGCTCCTATGGCGAAGTTACTCGCGTCTGTCGTTGGTGTAAAGGTTTGGTGAAGTCAGAAATTCTATTGTACTATAGGGTCGTTTGTTAATAATGTTTTTTACCGTAGTCGAATGCTTTTTGAACTCTGTTTGGATTTGTTTGGATTTTTAGGTCCTGACAAGTGTTTTTGGAATGTGGAAAATTATATATCGTCAAAGTAGACAAGACAAGTATTCCCTATCAAGTCTCTAGCACATTGTCCACTACCCTTTTGAAATGTAGCCGGTGCGTTTTTAACCCCGAAGGGCATTCACAAAGACTAATAGTGTCCATTCTCGACAGAAAAAGCCGTTTTGGCCATATCATCTGGATGCCATTTCAATCTGGTGAAATCCACTTGCCAGATCTATTGTGGAGAAAATATTTTACGCCTTGCTATCAATTATATGGTTAATATAAGGTTGTAGGTAGGTAATCGCAGGTGGAATTATCTGTCTCAGTACCATGTGTGTCGTTAAGTTTCTGTAGTCGGTAACTAGCTCTCCCTTTTTCTCATTTGTGGAATCGGATTTCTTTGGGAATACCCAAACGGGGGCACCCCAGGGTGAATGACTATTTTGTCATTATGTTGTTGTCTAGCATATGGGCGATTTGGCTTCAAGAACCTTCTCACCTTATGAACAGCATGGGTATCTGTAGAGTCTTAACGTGTATTACGTGCATGTTGTCTAATGTGGAGATTTGGTGCTTTACCTCGTTGATGAAGGTGAGTGGCAACGCGTCGTCATAAGTGGAGTTGTGAAATTCTTTACAAAGTTTTAATAACCCCTCTTTTTCTTCTTTATTTAAGTAGATATTTGCAATGTTACCTTGTTGTTCGCCGCTCGAAGAGGAGGCTCAGGGTTTATGAATTATCTTTTTTGATTTGAGTGTATGTTTTTCGTTATATGGCATTACTTGTATTGGCTGGTCTAAGCAAAGCGTTTGTTCTATCATCACTTCATTTGTAATTTCAAAGGCTTTTCCCTTCATCGGCTGTGTAGAGCCCTCCGGAAATGAAAGATTTGCGTCAATAGATGTTGTATTGCAAAGGAAATCTCCTTAATTGAGACCTTGGGAGCTTAACTCGAGCTTTCGTATTAGGTGTATATAGAAGATGTCCGATGCGTAATTGACTTCGGTTAGAATATCGAGGGAAGTGTATTCTGTTTGGAGCTTGAATTCTCCAATATTTATATTAACCTTGAAGGTTGAAAGAAGATCCATACCTAGGGAGCCCATCAAATATGGATGAAACTTAAAAAGAAGGAGGTCTAGTATACCGGGTTCGTAAAATTCTGGTGGGATGAGCAAGGTGATTTTTTTGCCTATAAAGTACGCTTTGTAGAACAGTCGTATTATTTCATAGAATAGGTTGAAGTGTCATTTCTTTGTTAGCAAAATTTAAGTCTATAAAATAAAAAGGTAGAACACGTGTCGATCATAAATTTCAATTTGGTTATGATTGGGGATATTCAAAACTACATAAGCAGTGTTTAGGACCGTAGTGCCACTTATGTATCCGGCAAGGTTTGTCGAGGCATCTTTGAAAATTTTCGTCATCATTTAATATAGTGGTAGTGTTGTGCTTGTTCAGTATTATTAGCATTGTCTGTTTTTGGTATGTTTCGCAGGGATTACGATTCCTGTTGTTTCTTAGTTGGTGAAGATTATATTTTCTGGAATTTGGAAAGATGCTTGCGAGTGAGCAGAAACTTTTGTTTGACGTTCCATTTGGTTTGGGAAGCGTGACTGCCCTAAATGGGTTCGAGTTATATGAGTTTGGGTGGTGTAATTTCTGGTATTGCCGAGTCTATGCTTGTTATGGAAACGATTTCAATTATATGACGGTTGTCTATTTATCTTACTGTTCGGGTATTGTCCCTGTTCTGTCATGATAGTGAAAATTTTCTCAGCCTGACACAATTGGAATGCTTCTTCTATAGAACCTGGGTTCACGCCACTTGTTATTATTACCAGCGGTTCACGAAGTCCGGATACGAAAGCATGAGACAAACGTCGTCATATAATGCTTTCTTTAAAGCTGTGTCCAGCCTGATAGTCATGATTATTAGAAAGATTGAGTAATTGATTTCTTAATTTTGTAATTTCGAAGAATGGTGTACCTATTGGTAAGTCGTCGGGTAGTCTTTGCAATTCTCGTAAAATCCTTTGGTTCGGATTTTTGCTGCATGCGTATAAGCATTTAAATTTTTCTTGATGATATTGTCCCATTTCAGCTTGGTTGCCAGATTGTTCCATGGTCCATGGTCGGCTCTGCCATTATAACATTTCGTATAGTTCTTAGTAGTAGTTGTCCATATGGCGTCTGGTCTATTGCCCCTAATAGAGCATTATAATCTCCTCTACACTGGTGATTAATCTGTCAGGGTGCCTGGGGTACCGTCAAAGTTAGGTAGTTGTTTGGCAAATGCTAGTATGTCAGTTGGGTTGAAGTCATGTATAATGGATGTGTTTAGGGATGTGCTAGCTGTAATATAACGTGGCCACTGTCCCTTAGCTAGGAGTGACATTTCCTGACTGGTTCGAGCATTGCCTGAATCCGACATGGCTTCTCTATTTTGGGTTCTTCTTCCTAATTTCTGATGAATGACCTTGCTATTCTAAGGCCTAGTCGGGACCTGGTTTCATTCTAAACTATTGTTTTTCATTTTGTGAGGACATTTATATATGGAAAATTTCTTACTCTTTATATATATATATCTTTATATATTTTTTTATAGTGTGGATGTTGATAAATTTCCCACTTTTTTTTTCTCTTTTTTTCTTTGTGTTCTTATTAGCTAATATAATTAATATAAATGTGTGTGATTAACTTATTATTTTTTAGTGTTTTTTTTTTGTAAAGTGTAGTATTTACGTGTTGTTGTTTCTTTAAATTGTTTGAAGTTTGTATTGTATTACGTGTTGTACTGTCTACTTGGGTTTTTGAATTTCTGCGATGTCTACAAATCTTATCTAGTTAGTGTGATTGTTTCTTTTTTTTTATTTGCTTTTATGTGTATATATGTATGCTGTCATGCATATATACCCAATGGCAGTGGTTAAATTTGTGACATTTATTTTGCTATATTTTTTTTTTTTCGCGCTGAAAAGAAGTCTACTAGAGTACGATGGCAAATTGACATTACGATCAGTTCAAGACCACGAAGGGCAAAAAGCAAGAACTGTTTTTGAACCGACTCAATTCTTGCTTGGTGTGACTCATACTGAGGTGACCAGATTTGCAAGATGCATATTCTCTAAAAAAAGGACGGACCAGTGAGGTGAAAAGAATTTTGATTGTATATGGATCGTCCAAACTCCAGCTGACCATCTCTTTACAAACAAGAACACTTAAACTTTTTACTGTTAGAAGGAAATATGGGACTTTAAACGTTGTTTGCAGGTCATCAGGACACCCAAGTCATACATCTCATTAAGACAACGATTTATTGTAATTGTATTAGTAAGAAAATAAGTAACTAAATGCAGGAAGTTCTATAAAAGTCATGACCTTGCATTAGTTGCATTTAATTTCAAATGAGTTATTGAAGCACCAAAGCAAGATTTTGAAGATCAGATTTGCAATCGACAAGAGAGAGGTAATGTCTTTGTAACTCGAAAGCATAGCTTAACATCATCTGCGTACATGAGGGCGCGAGAGTAACTTGTAACTGAGGGAAGGTCGACGAATGAAAAGGGTAAACAGCAGTGCTGGTCTAATGACTGCACCTGAGCACCCCCGAAAAACAACATGGATGCAGTTGGAATATGACGATTTAAAAGAGCCACTCTGAGTTCTATTTGTCAGATATTCACAAGTCCCAATTAATTAATGGACTTGGAAAGCCAATACTATTTAATTTATAAAAGGAAAATGTATGATTAACAGAATCAAAGTATACTAAAATCAGTATATATGACATCAGTTGCCTTGCATTTCTGAAATCTTTGCATCGTTAAAAAGTAAATTCTAAAAAGGTTAGTGGTAGTAGATCTACATTTCACAAACCCATGTTGAGATGGTGAAATTATAGATCTAAAATGTTGCAATTGAGAAGTGATTAATTTTTCAAAGCTTTAGGTATAGCGGACAATTTAGAAATACCCCTATAGTTGGATGCTTCGATTTTACCACTTTTCCATGGGAGGAGGAAGGATTTGTGAGATTCCTTCAGATGGCTGGGAACGTGGAAGGTGACAGACAAAGAAAAGTTTATGAGAAACACATAAAGCCTTCGCAAAATCTGAGAACGCAACCTGGTATTCCATCAGGACAGAGGGAGTAGACAAGATTTTCACTAAATTAAGCACGCTTAGGGCGAACTTTCATCGATCGAAGGACTGTAAATGCAGTTAAGCTTTTTACCTGGTAAGGATACGGAATGTCTGATTGATATTCCGCTGAGGAGTATAGGTTGTTGTAAAAAGTCTACCAACAAATCAGCGATGGAAACGATCAGAACTCGCTATATTGTTTTCAAGAGATAAGCATGATGGATAGACAGACATTTTGCGTTTGGAGTTCTAGAAAGCCCTATAAAATTGTTCAAGTTACTAGAAAATTCTAATTTACAACGCGGGTAATCCTTTTAGCGAGCGTATACGCGTCAAAAATCGATCGAGCGACTTTTAACGGGCTTAGTCCGAGGAGTGGCCTGATTTCTTATAAGCCCTCATAACACCTCGTTGTACATGTGATTTTCAAGTTAGTTATCTCCCGATATGCCGGAGGCCTATAGGCCGACACAGGGATCCTCAGCATTACACAAACCTTAAAAAACGAACCAAAGTGTTATAAAACAGAGAAATAGCTTGGTTCATGTTTGAACAACTTTATACAGGGAAGACCAATCATTTTAAGAATGAGCTCATTTAACTTTACTAAAATTGGTCTTGCAGAAAATTACAGGATTTAACCGCAGGACAAGCAGTCGGTACGATACGGAAGATCAATAGTTAACTCAAAGTAGGATGAAAACTATCTTCAGGCAGGACAAGAGGGTTTATTCTAGAAACTGCACCATTGGTGGAATCGAGAACAAATATCAGATCCAAAGATCTATTATTCTTGTTGGTGTAGTTTATTTGAGTCAAAGATAACTCGAAAAGACCTTCGACAAAGCAATGTGAAATAGAAGCGGGGCAACAAGCGGATTCGTCGGGGGACCATACTATTTCCGTGCCAAATTAAAGTCACCGAGAGCAATTAACATGTCTCTATCGGACAGTAACGATGGACATTGTGGATGAAACCAAGTGTTTAATGTACCTGCCATGTCGGATTTGTGGCGGAATGCACGAAGCAAATGTAGACAGAGAAAGTCTTGAGATTGACCTTGGCCCTTACAAACTCAATCTCCTGGTTATCAGGAGGGTGAATCCAGTCGAAGATAACGACGAGTCAATGGCAGTGATCAAGACTCCACCGCCACACACACTTGAGAAGTACGTATCACCTGAATATTGAAATCTTGCAAACAGACAATTGCATCATTAATGTTCGAGTTTTAGCAAGTCTCTGAAAATACTAAAATTTTATAATCAAATACCCAAACTATCCCATAAGAGTCTCCCTTGGGAAGCTTAGATTTAAGTCCTCTTACGTTCTGGTAGGCCAGATTAAGGGACGAAATTAGTTTTGGAACACCAGCAGATGCTGATATTCCGGAAACAATAGAAGAAAAGTAGAAGAGGAAGCTAACTGAACCACGAGTTTTCTTTTTGGCCGTATATTCTGGACGTTGACGCGTAATGCGAAGTACGTTCAAGTGGTCCAACGACACCGGGACAATGCCTGTTACGCGCGAACCTATCAGACAGCATGCAAAAGACGAAATCGCGAGGACAACCCGGACGGTAATTACAGTTATAATTAAGAATTAACTACGACTAGATAGTTAAGAATAAAAGTTTTTAGTTGAAGAAATGAAAGTTCTGGAACTGATTACAGGATAAAGGCGATTGTAATCGGAACAAAGAACTCGAAAGGGTTCATAAGTAAAGTATAGTTAGAGTATAGCGAGGTTTAAGTTCTGGGGATATAATTTCTAGTTAGTCTACAAAGGTATTTGAATGTAGATTAACCAGATTCAGTAAATTAGAGGAATCAATTTGTCCATTCACAAGCTTGTGTATAAACAAAGTACCCAGCATTACTCCACGGTAAATTAACGACGAAAGATTAATAAAGAAGAAGTCTATCAGAATACGAGGGGTAGGTTAACATTTCTGTCCCAATTTAAGCCACAGAAAGCGCAAAAATCAGAAATTGCTTCTGGACAGATTCAATTTTTATTTGGTGTGATTCATATTGAGGAGACCAAACGCATGATCCCACTCCAGAATAGGACTGGACCAGTGAAATAAAGGGTTTTAGTTGTGTAAGGATCATCAAATTCTTTCGATATCGTTTGGCTCAACCAAGAACCTCATGGCTTTCCTGTGTCTAATGGAGAAATGTCACGAGAAACTTAATTTGTGGTCCATGAGTACACCCAAATCATTCATCTCGTTCGGACGTTTTAAAGGAGTATTATTAAGATGTCTGTGATGTTTAGAAAGTTAATTCTATGAAATGACATGACATGCATTTCGAAACGTTTAGATTTAATATGTTAATTTCACACCAGGTCTGCAAGTTATTCAGATCTGCCTGGAGCAAGGGAGACTCTGAGTCTTTAAGACTAAGACAAAGTTTAACATCATCAGCGTACATAAGGACACGAGAATGAGTTACTACTGAAGGTAGGTCATTTATAAATAATTATATAAAAGTAATGGTCCTAGATGGCTACCTTGTGGCACCAAAGTTATGATGGTTTTCCGAAAGAGGGTTTTAAATAGAACTTTTTAGTGCAGTCCAGTCAGATATTAAATCAACTCCAGCAAGAGCTTGGAAGCCCAAGTTTGTTTAGTTTGTACAGAAGCGTGAATGGTTTGAATCAAAGGCCTGCTGGAAGTCGGTATAAAAGCGATAAATCAGTTGTAGTGCATTCTGGAATCCATCGATCGTAAAGTAAACTCTAATAATAGGTTAGTAGTAGATCTACGTTTCATGAACCATATTTGGGTGAAGAAAAGAACAAGAACTACAAGAAATGATGCAATTGGGAAGTTATAATTTTCTCAAAGCTACATCGGAATAGCTGAATAGTGGAAATACCTCTGATTGTAGAGCTTCTGATTGTTACCTTTTATCTTAAAGGAATAATAAAAGTTCCTTCAAATAGTTGGGAAAAGAGGAAGTTCTAACTGGACAATTCAAATAACTTATGAATTTGAGTAATCCAATTCTCAGCACAAAACCTAGTGCAACCAGGTATCCCATCAGGTCAGGTGAGTACACGGGCTTAACTGTAGTGAACGTACTGAAGTGAGCTTTCATCGATCACAGGATTAAAGATGCAATTAGACCTATTCAACTGATAGGGATGAAGGAGTTAGCTCGATGCTCGATAAGGGGAACCGGTTGTCATTGTGAAAAATCGGCAAACATATCGGCAATGGCCTGATCATCAGTTTGCTTTATTGTCTTCAAAACGTAAAAAGACGGGTTTACTGCTACCTTGCGTTTGGTATTAACACAAAGTTATAAATCCTTGGGGATCACAGGAAAACTGTAGTTTACAGCGCAAAATGTAATCATATAACATTGTGCATTAAGCACAAGAGAAATTTGATCGAGCAACTAAGTAATGAGAAAAATCCTGATGGCTGACCTGATTTTGTACTTGCACCTAATATCTCCAGGAATTTTTACATTTTCAAGTTAGATAATTCACGTGTAAACCATGAGTGAAGCACATTAGACGCCGCATGGGCCACACATGGAGAACATGAGCATCGAAGTGAAAACGCATAGTATTATAGAAGAAACGAATGGCAGTATCCATATCTACACAGGAATACAGATAAGACCAGTCGGTAGCAAGGAATTGGCTGATTGAGCAGAAAAATTAGCTTTACGAAAACAACGGATACGGGCACCGACTTACGGTACCTGCAAATTAGTGACCGAACAGGAAGGTCAATAGTTAAGTCAAAAGTCGGATGAAAATCTCTATCTTCAAAGGAATGACTGGGGATTAATCAGCGAAACAACGCAGTTGGAAGACTAATGAGCAAATATGAATCTAACGACCTACCGTATAAGTTACGGACTGGATTTACTTGGGTTAAAGATAACTCAAGAGAAGACCATCAACAAAGCAATGTGACGGGGAGGGCAACAACGGAGGAAGACTCATCTGATGGAAACCATGAGATATCAGGAAGATTAAAATCACCAAGAACAATTATTAAGTCCCATCTGGAAAGTAGCGAGGAGACAAAACGAATAGCTTCTAGGTGGGTTGCGTAAACCAGCGAGTCAGATTTCGGTGCAGGAATATACGAACAAGTTATGAAGACGGAATGCGTCTTTAAAGTAATTTTGACACTGACAAATTCGATGTCAAGAGCTGCAGACGGCTGAACTAATTCAGAGGAGAGCGCAGAGTTGACAGCAATAATTAAAACTCCGCCACCATTTTGGATGTTCTATCGCATCTATAAGTTGAAAAAATTGTGGGAAAAACAGAAGCATCAGATATGTGGGCCTTAACCACGTTTCTGTAAATACCAGAATATGAAAGTCGAAGATGGAGCTGTCTACGTAAAGTTGTGGTTAGATCTTAGTCCTCCATACATTCTGGTACGCCAGAATAAGGGACAGAAGTGGATTACATTACCCTGTACTGACGAGCCAGAAGATAGTAGAAGATTGTTTGGTGCTATAGGAGAGGAGACCCGAATCGGAGGCCAGGAGTTTTTCTTCCGTTGTATACTCCTTTATAATTAAATGTTCGGGCAAAAATCTTTACGACAAATTTGGTCAAAAAGATTAAGGCGAACACTGATTTTAAATGACGAAATGTCACGAGAATAAGAAAGTGCAAGATTTTCCACTTGCGCAATGTTTTGGCACTAAAATTTTGCGGATATGGGCTTAAAGACATCATCTGATGTCGTGTTGGAACTAATCTAGAAACAAATATTTTGCCTTTAGGTGGAATTGCAACTAACGAACTCGCTGCGCCACTCGCACCCACGGCCGCAGTTATTTGCACTGGGGCCGCGGAGACGGATGCCGCTTTACGTGCTCCTCTAGTCACAACTTTATTCGGAATATCCCTTGAAGGGGTATTGAACGGTTTATCGGAACTACACTTGATATCGCATCAGTATGCGAGAGACACAAGTGACGGGGATATATCAATAGTTCCAACTGGAACCATCACTGGGCTCCTAAAAACGAAATCAGGCGCTGAGTTTGGTGTTGTAGAGTCGTTACTAATTGTCGGAACAGGTAGGAAGTAGAACCGGCGGATCAGGGGAGAAATCGAGGGATAGTCTTCTTCCGCTTTGGTGATTCATTTAATGGTTATAACTATTAAATGATGGTTTTCCTAATGATAAGCTCGCATCAAGCTTCTGAGAAAACTGGCCGCCAGGTTTTCTGACTCCTTCCTAGTCCGCCTCATAAATACCCACTATCCATTTCCACGTCCCGACATGGCTACGCCTCCATTTTGGCCCCCACCGTTACCAGTATCTTTCACCTGGCCAGTGTAACCAGCGCACTTAACGTGCATCAATATATTTGTCACACAGCCAGCATAATAGATAGTCATCTTGGAGCTTTTGAGGGTGGGGACATTTTTGGAAGAGCAGACAACCATTATTGAAAATAAAAATTTATTAAAAAGCAAAAAAAATAAAAAATTTAAACAGTATTTGAAATTTTATGAACAAATTTTAACCATCTCTTAATTCTTACACAAAGGTTAATGTCTAACTATGCACCACAAAGAGGAGACAAAACACAACAACAAAGACGGTATACCAGCGCGAGGTAAAACGGTCGCAGTCGCGAGTAATAAAAACACAAGACAAGCACAAAACGAAACAACAACACAAGCACGCTATTACGAGAAGAGCGCGAGTACAAGCGAGAGGATTACCGCAAAGCAAAAATCAAAGTATGTATATACGAACACAAACAACAAAACTGTAAGTTTTGTTACTAATAATCACAAATTGAAATATAACTTTGATTAAGTGTTTTTAAAGCAAATTTAAAACGATCGCGAGACAGTTTGAATTTAAGCAAAAATTTATTATAATCTTTAAACGGAACTAACTTGGCGGGATATAGAAAATCAAATTAAAAGCGAGCGTAAAAAACGTCAACTAGTTGAAGTGAAGAAATCTATTATGAAATCCTATATTCTGCTAATATGTGATCCGGTCAAAAGCTGTTATAAAATGCAGTCAAACAGTTCAACCGGGACACTAATTTTAAAGGAAGATCTCCCTTGAATAATTGGAAATTTATTTTCACCGCTATTTTTGATGCTTGCATTTTTGTACTTAATGTAACCTAAGACGTCATCCGAAAAAGGAGACAAGAATCAATTTTTGTTTTCTATATTCCAGCAACCTCATTTATTAGTAAAAATTCTCTTTTTTTCTATGTGCAACTTACAATTCACTTTGTTTTTTATTTTTTTTAAATATGTATTTTGCATGTGTCATTTTTATGTAAAATATTTTCCTTATTTGTGTGGGGTTTTTTTCTGTTTATGTCTCATCTATGCAATATATGTCTATCTCCATATGTAAAAAAGGTTTATAATTTCATCAAGTCTCGCTAAAACTCGAGAACAGCTGAACAGTTTATCTATTCTTGGTCTTGAATTGATAAAACAAGGAATTCTGAGAGGTTTCCAAAAGGTGGTGAGAAAAATTCGAATAATTGCCGCAAAATCCTCAAAACAGCATTTTTCTTCGTGACGGCCAAAATGTTTTGCTGGTGAAGTATATGATTCTGTTGTCAGGTGATTTTCCCCAAAGTCCGATCTTACCTCATTCCGGTTAAATGCATTACCTCTGATTTCATGTCATCTGAACTCAAAATTCAGCGAGTTTTCCACTACAGATATAGCACATAAAAGTTCAATAATATAAATAATGCTGGTGAACAGGCAATAAATGAAGTGGTAGCATCGATGCGTTACTCAGCAAAGTGAAATTGATCGTAGCACGTCAGTTCGTGCTATCAATAAGGTGAAAGTGAATCACGATAAATTTGCCTGATCATAAAAATGCAAATCTGT
The DNA here is from genome assembly GCA_018903615.1 of Drosophila neocordata. Taxonomy (NCBI): domain Eukaryota; kingdom Metazoa; phylum Arthropoda; class Insecta; order Diptera; family Drosophilidae; genus Drosophila; species Drosophila neocordata. Next base: position 15,892 of record JAEIGI010000290.1, read on the forward strand.
TCTCTTTAGTCAATTACAGTTGCTATGCGAGAGAAGGGCGACTGACTTGGTCAATTCTGTCAATCAAAAAGTGCGAAGAGCTGCGCCATTATTAAACGCAAATCAAGAATGCGGTTCTTCTCATGCGGGCGATAATGCTTAGAGATGAAACCACGAATGTAACGAGTTCGTTGCATATCAAAACCACCGCCAACAACAAACTAGACATAATGAAATTGAGCAGATCCGCAGACGCAGTGCTCCTGTGGTTGCCGAGACAGGCTGCATTACTATGATCCGGCAATTGATTATTATTGCCCGACGCTCAATGCTTTAATTGAAAACAATTTGTAAATATTGTAAGGCGATTAAAATGCTGGTGAATCTCACTGGATTATCATTTGTTGCAAACGATAAAATTGCCACCGTTCGGTCCACCACCAGATCCTTTACGCTCTTCCGGTTTCAGGATTGGAAATGATTCTAAGCACTTCTTGTTATCTTTGATTCACGGAAATATCTCAAATATTTCAAGATGACATGTCCATTTGGTGCTACATATTATACACACGACCATTCATTACCCGCTTTTACAAAGATATTATATATAAGTTTATATTAATGGACAGTGCCCAAAATTTATCTCTTACTGAGAACTCTGTTACACCACTACACATTGAGATGTCAATTTTACAAATTTATTTTATGGGCAATTCAGATGCGAAATCTTAAATGGTTGTGCTCTGAAATCCAGCAGTGAAGAACCATTGTCGACAATTACAAATGTTTCTTTAATCAATGTAACAGTTGTAAAACTTTATATTCAAAATGGCGACGGATCGGATACATCTGATAGCCATAATATTGTCATTCGAGCTGACAACACCTGCCGGTGAACACACAAGGGTTACAATTCACTACATTTGGTAAGTGGCTGCATCATTGTCAGGAGAAAGATTTAAATCTAGAGATATTGCTTTAATAATTCAGATCTAATGATTTGACGTGTATTGTCGACGCCACGCAGGGTTCGCGATGCACTGAGCAACCGTTGATCTTCTGGCAGGGGAAGATGGATACCGTTTTCATATCAAATGATGAAATCAAGTAACATTAAATGATTGAACAAGATTAGTAATATTCATCTAAGTATAATAACAATTTAAACATTTATCATTTTTGATTGCGAGTTGCTCGAAACCAACAAAAAAGGATTAGTGCTAGCGAAATTCGACCTGCTGGGCTCACTGATCAAATCAAGGGTGAAGTAAAAGTCATCATTTTTGATGTTTCAACGACTTTTTCATCGGTTTTGCCAGTTGAGCCACATGTCAGTCGAGGACTGAACAGTCTGGCATATCGGCGAACCAACGACGACTTCACGGTCGGAGAATACATCCATCTCCGCGATACTCCCGCCAAATGCTGATGGCAATGTGGGCTAAGTCGCGGGAAGGGCAATAATTTTGCCAGCCTACTTATGCCTCAGGAAGGCCACCACTTGCATGTGTATCAGTTCTCATCATCATATCTTCAAGGCGTCGTATTGTTAGACTTATTTGTTACATTCACGTATCAACCCCAAAATGGTCGAAATCGAGGAAGATTCTACATAGCAGCAAAACCACGGAGTTGATGAATAACGACCATAACTGCCAGTTGTTTATTAATTAAAAATCTCCATGAATTTCTTAATAAGCATGTAATGGCGTAAGCCAAGTCGTTTGTTGGATCTGCCTCTGTGAATGACCTAGCGTGAGTTACCATGCCCTGGCGCCACAAGTCGTTAAGTGGACAAATAATTCGATGGTCAGTTCCATAGTTCGGCTGCAAATTCAGAATGAAATAAATTATTAAATGCGTACCGTGGTTATAACCACATTACACTGGATATTGCGGACATTTCAGCTTCGTTACCTATATGGTCGAGCGGTGATATTCCAAACGTCACCCGAGACCTGCTTCGCTGAAACCATAACGAAATGATGATTCCATCATGTAAATCAACGATCAGTTACGTTCTGCGGACTGTTAGGCGTCAGTGAGTTCATGAGAATGAGGACAAATCATTGGTATGGGCGTCGCGTTGGATTGTGCCATACTCGCCAATATTGTCAAAGCTTTTTGAGACTCACATCAATGTGGAATATTGTAATTCTGTAAAGTCGATAAAGTACATATGTAATATCATTATTCTTAATACAAGTAAGTGAAATATCCCACAGTGCATAAGTGATGTCAGCTATTTGGCGTATCTTTTTCATTTGATGTGAAGAACACCCTACATTGGTCATTTGGCGGTCCATTCGAAAAATGGTCAACAGTTATTAATGAATCGCTTGCCTTGAAAAGAGACGGCGCATCGCGTCATTTCTCTTTCCATTAACAGTTCCTCCACGGTCTATTCAAACTAATGAGTTTTTTTTGCTCGCCTTTGTAGCTATGCTGACATGCCACGCTATTACACATGGAACGCATCAAGTAAATCGGTTTCAGCGTCAAACAAGGAACGCCAGTTGAAGGACATCCAAATGTGTTGCTTCAGATGCTCTGGTTGCCTCTGCGAAATTTATCCAAAGCGATGAATGATGCGTGGCCTTGGGTTGTTGGTGAAGGTGAATCTTTATGGGTCCGACACATGGTTAGCTCTTCAGAACGCGGGTTAATGGACAGCTCCCATCAACCGACTTATCAGCAGGCGTAATCAACTCTCCATTTACCACACTTAGGGCAGCGTTCACTTTTCAAGGATAAACTCTGTCAAGGATTCCGTAATATCTTCGTCACATCAAATTCTGTTTGTCTGTTTTGCGGTCTTCCTATCGACTTGTTCCCCCAGTCAGATTTGTCAGTTAAATGCTCACGAATAACATCTGAGGATCATTTTATCTAATGTCGCGCCCCGAAACTGCATCTACTACAATGACTGAAAATTCTAATGGACATTGATCATGATAAGAAGTGTGTGTTATTGTTTGGCGAAATAAGATCATTGTCGTGTTTGGGAATGACAGCATCAATCGTCATGTGCACGATGCATTAACCACGGGTTGCAAAGGAGCGACGAGTATTATTCAAAGGTTCATTTAGTATTCCATTCAAGTCCGTAGCAAAAATTTGCGCCACGACCTTTGGTGAAGCTGTGAACAGTGGATCTGGTGGAGTTGATTGTTTCCCTTGATGCTCCCGGAGGAACCGGAAAAACGTTTTCGGATTTCACCATTGCTTTTGGCGGATCAGTCGCTGAATGATGCGTTGCTCTAGCATTGAAACTCTTCTGCGGTCTGCCTTGAAATTACCACTCAGCTCCATGCCGTCGCCAAACCTGAGTTGCAACAATGCTAAAAATAAGCTGTGGCCGAGATCTGGTATGCAAATTGAATGTTGTGATGATACTGTGGCACATAGAGGGTCACTGAAGGCACAGGACCCAAAACGGTGAAAAGATCTTCAACGACAACGAAAATGCCACCTCGGGCGGGACTGCTGATTCTGTTGGCAGGTGATTTTCGTCAGACTCTTAGTTATTCCCCCGATCAACTGTTGTTGATGAACTAAATGCATACTTCAAAATCATCTCGGAGATTTGTGCCCGATGCAGCTGGGAACCGCCGCCAACAACTAACATGCAGTATTTTGCCTTAAGATGACACACAAATCTATGTTGCCCGAAGCAATTGTTAGACATTGGAAATAATAAAGTTGCGATGGACACCTCAGCCAGTTCATCCACGTTGCCTGCAGTTTTGTCACATCACAAGACTCAAAAAAATTGGAACTTATTCAGCGATTTTCTAGAGATACCAGTTGCAAAGTTCAGCCCAACCGCCATTGGCTGGTGAACGAACCCATGTCACCTCGCGAAAATAAAAATCATCAGGATCTTATTAGCAACAACAAATTTTCTTCCGGAACAGTTCGGTTTCATTCAATCGTTCGACACATCAATGGGCATTAAGTTGACGTAATCTTCATCCACGGGTTCTTGATCCACTGAATTGCTTGATTACCCTCACATTTTGCAGTTAAAAACTTTTGCATCTTTTATATCTATGAGATATATAATGAGCAAAGGCATCCATTTTCATTTAACTATAATTCAGTGGTATCTTTATTATTGCTTCTGTGCTATTTGCTGGTGTAGGAACAAGATTGTATAACTCGAAATTTTGAATTGATACTAATTGGCGGTGTTATTTTGAATAATATGATTCTTTGCAGTGGTGCCTTCTCCTTATCATCTTTTTTTTAAATTTTTGGATTATTCTGTTGTTCGTTTGTGCTTTGGTGTGTTGTGCTTTGCTATAAGGTTGACCGTTTACTCTCTCAGCGCTTGTATTACCGTCTTTGTTTGTTTGTGTTTCTCATCTCTATTCTTTTGTGAGGTTATACAGTTGACATTCAACCCTTTGTCCTTACACTTTAGTTGTATACCACCTTTGCTTATAGAATTTAAAATACTCTTTTAAATTTTATTTATTCACATTCAAAATGATTTTAATATTTAATAATGGTTGTTTGCTCTTTAAAATGTCTACCTCAAGCTTTCAGATAATATCTTTTATGCTGGCTAATGAAAATATATATTGCACATTCCCAAGGAGTGACGTACTGATTGCAGCCGGGTAAGAATGCATTCAAGCAGTGGGAGGCCTAAGTCGAACTCAAGCCAGCAATCAGGACGTCAGAAATGGATGTGCGACCATTGCCAGACGGACTAAGGGAAAATTCAAAACTCTGGCGGCTGATTTTTCTAAACTTCAGGATAGGTTTTATCATTAAAACTCCATTTCAATAAGTCCTCAACTGTCCAAACTGAATCACCAAGCGGAAAGAAGCCTATCCTCAGATTTCTCCCTAGTCGCAACGTCTCTGCTTCTCACTGTTGACTAAGTAACGACTCTACAGCACCAGGCTTTCTCCAGCGCCTGATTCGGTTTGAGGGCTAGATGTGCCCCAATTATAAGACTGTTCGTCCTATCCTCATTAATAATGTCTGACTGATGCGATATCAAAGTCGCCAGTCTCCGGTGTGAACAGATACCTCTTCAAAGATCGTTCCGAATAGGGTTGTAACTAAAGGGCGACACAGCTAAGCGTCATCGTCCTCCACCGTCTACAGTGTATCTTGCGGCCAGTGAGTTTTGCGAGTGTCAACGAGTTCATGGTGCAATTCCACCTAAAGGCAAATATTTGTTTCTAGATTAGCTCCCAGTGTGCAAACATCAGAATTGTGCCCAACCCATCATCCAGGCAAAATTTTAGTTGCCAGGCATAGAACAAGGAAAAGATTTGATTTTCATGAAGCTCTATCAGTGATATTCCGTCATTTAAATCAGTCATTCACCTAATCTTTTTTTGATGATAATTGTCATGTAAGATTTTTGGCTGTTCATTTAATTATAAGTATTTAGAAGAAAAAAATCTGGTCTCCGAGATTCCGTCTTCTCTCTTTCAATCCTTCCTCTCTTCGGCTCATCATTCAGGCAGATTCACTTCAATTTCGACCACCTTCTGGCATGACAATTAATATGAGATATTTAAATTAAACTTTCAAAACTTTGTGCAGACGGTCTCATCAATCTTCCCGACATCTATGGTTTCATCAAATGGTGATCTTCTTGATATTGCCCTCCAGCGTCTTGCTAGCTGCAATGATGGTCTCATGAGTTATCTAACAAAAATAAATCAGTCCATAACTTTTATCGCATTTGATCGTCAGATCTTATGTTATTTGATCATTTGCGACCTGCGTTATTTACCGAGATTCTTCCTAGTCATCCCGAAGATAATTTTCATCCATTTGGGACTTTTCCGCTATTGTGTGGCCCTTATTTCAAGTGCCCAAATCAGCACCCTCATCTATCCGTTGTTTTCTTAA
>JAEIGI010000036.1:670000-672500 GCA_018903615.1 Drosophila neocordata
TATACAAATACATATACATATACAAATACATATACATATACATATACATATACATTATACATATACATATATGCATTATCGTTATTGTTGTTGATACTGTTGATATTAATATTATACATATACATATTACATATACATATACATATACATATACATATACATATGTACATATTGTTATATATAATATTACTTTACATATACATATACATATACATATACATATACATATGTATTATTATACATATACATATACATATACATATTACATATACATATACATATACATATACATATACAAAAATACATATACATATACATATACATATACATATACATATATATATATTGTTGCCATATGCCATTGCTTGGACATATACATATACATATACATATACATTGTTGCCATATACATATACATATACATATACATATATTATTATACATATACATTATACATATACATATACATATACATATACATATACATATAAATTACTTATACATCTAGAAAGCAAATAGATATACATATACATATACATATACATAAAAATATACATATACATATACATATTGCCATTAGAGGTACATATACATTATACATATACATATATTATTTATATACATATACATATACATATACATATACATATTAAAAGATATACATATACATATACATATACATATACATATCTATGCTCATTGTTGGTTATTTTATACATATACATATACATATACATATACATTGGTACATATACATATACATATACATATGTACATATACATATACATATACATATACATATACACAGGTTATTATACATATACATATACATATACATATTACATTCGTTATGCCATATACATATACATATACATATACATATACATATACATATACATATCTGTACACAGCACATATACATATACATTGGTGCATTATTGGTACATTGTTGCCATATACATATGTTACATACATATACATATACATATACATATACATATACATATACATATACATATACATGTACATATGTACATATACATATACATATACATTGTTGTTATTACACATATGGCAGTTGCATATACATATACATATACATATACATATACATATACATTGGTTGCATATACAAATACACATACATATACATATACATATACATTGTTACATTACACATATACATATACATATACAGGTTATTGCTGTTATGCATTTACATATACATATTACATATACATATACATTGTTGCCATTGCTACATATACATCATGTCCATTGCTACATATGCTTTTACATATACATATACATATATTATATACATATATAGAGCCATTACGGCTTCATTGTTGTTATTTATACATTGGTGCCATATACATATACATATACATATACATATTGCCATCTACGCCATTGCTGCTTATTGTTGCCATATACATATACATTGCGCATTGCTACATATATATCTAAGGCCATTGGCTACCATTGGCTATTACAGTTATATACATTACGTCTATATTGTAATATATGGTACATACAGCCATATACCATTATACATTATATACATTGCGTGCTCATTATACATATACATTGCTACATATACATATACATATACATATACATATCGTTATTATACATATGCCATTAAATAATATATACATATACATATACATATACATATACATATACATATACATATACATTATACATTGCTGCCATTATACATATACATATGATGATAGATATTATGTACATATATTATTATTATTGCACATATACATATACATTATACATATACATATATTATACATATACATATATTATGTGCACATATACATATACATATACATATACATATACATAACATGCTGCTTTCATTAAGGGTCATCTGGAAGGGTTATTGTATGTTATTATATACATATATTATTGTTGCCATTATGTGGCATATACATATACATAGCCATACATATAATATTGCTACATATACATATACATATACATATAGATATTATACATATACATATACATATACATATACATATACATATACATATACATGCAATATTATACGATACATATACATTGTTGCCATATACATATACATTATACATATACATATACATATACATATACATATATTGGGCACATTGAGCAATATTGCGCAGCCACAGTTGTTATTATGCTTTACATATACATATACATATGTTACGATACATATACATATACATATGTTATTAGTTGCCATATACATATATGCCATATACATATACATGTGGCATATACATATACATATACATATACATATACATATACATATCAGCCATTATTGCCATATACATATACATATACATATACATATACATATACATATAGATATTGCGCCATATACATATACATATACATATGTTATTGTTAGTTATTATACATATACATATACATACATATACATATACATATATTATTATGCCATTATTATACATATACATATACATATACATA
>JAEIGI010000356.1:0-12791 GCA_018903615.1 Drosophila neocordata
TGGTTTGTTTGGATGATCTTTTATATTTTTGATATTTGCAAATTAGACACGCAGTTGTGAATGTTCTAATGTGGCTAGCCATTTTTGTAAAGTGTAGAAAATTGTTCAGTATTTGTCAAATACTCTCCTTTGATTTTTATACACATAGGGTAAAAGGGTATATTGAAGTCGCTAAAAATGTATGTGACAGGCTAGCGTAGCATTTCCGATTCCATAAATTATATATATTCTTGATCAGCATCAATAGCCGAGTCGATTGAAAAATGTCCGTCTGTCCGTCCGTCTGTCCGTCCGTCCGTATGACACGTGGATCTCGATGTCCGGGTGACACCCTAATGAACTGGAAACCTTCCTTTGTATGTGAATAATTTGGGGCTTTAATCCCAAAATAATACCTTGCGAACATTAATTAAAATCATTCTCGAGGCTGGGCGCCATTGTAAGGAAGTTTTCTATCCGGAGTACATATCCTCAATCCCTAGGGTCCTTAGTTACAAAAATTTGTAAATAAATCTCGAGACCTCTGGATATTAAATTAGTAAAGGCAAATATAGGAAATAATTATTAAAATTGTACTTAGAAAAGATGTCAAACTTCCTATACCCTATAGCGAACGATAACTAAACAATTAGAAACATTTTTTCGGTGGACACTGTACAATGGAAAGGGACCATACACAAAACGGCATTACAATTTATGACATTAAGAATTCGTAATATTAATAACCCTGTGCCCATAGGGTAAAGGTATATTAAAGTCGCTAAATGTATGTAATACGGAGAAAGAAAGTATATATGTTCTTGATCAGCATCAATAGCCGAGTCGATTGAGACATGTCCGTCTGTCCGTCCGTATGAACACGTGGATCTCAGAGACTACAAGAGCTAGAGCAACCAAATTTGGTGTCAGCATTTGTGTAGTGTCTACGCAGATCAAGTTTGTCTCATATTTTGTTACGCCCACTTCCGCCCCGCAATTTAGGAAAAACAAATAACTAGAGTTATATTAAAGGTAGCGTATTTTTATTTGGCACACCCAATAGTATGGCCAAAAGGTATCAGCTGACCAAAAATCGGACAAGATATATCGGAGATATATCTATGTATAATTGTACTGAAAGATCAGTGCGACACTGCGTAGTAAGTGTGATCGAGATAGCATTCGTTGCTGCCGCTTGTGAGGAGAATTTTAGTTTGAACTGATGGCAAATTTTAAAGGAGTTTGATATAATACACTCTACTTTACTCTACTTGGTACAGGGTATACTCAAAGTCGGCAGGGCGACTTGTCCGTCCGTCCGTATGAACACGTGGATCTCAGAGACTACAAGAGCTAGAGCAACCAAATTTGGTGTCAGCATTTGTGTAGTGTCTACGCAGATCAAGTTTGTTTCATGTTTTGTTACGCCCACTTCCGCCCCCGCAATTTAGGAAAAACAAATAACTAGAGTTATAATCAAGCTAGGGTATTTTTAGTTTTACACCCAATAAGGTACCAGCTGAACAATTTCGTTAAAATCGGAACGAATATCAAAGTTATACCTACGTAAAATGTGCACTGAAATGCCATGTGCGACATTGCATGGTAGTGTGATCGAGATAGCATGCGTTTGTTGCTGCCAGTGGTATAGGAAATTTTAGTTTGAACTGATGGTAAATTTTTAAGGAGTTTGATTTAATATAGTTCCTCTACTTGGTGCAGGGTATACTCAAAGTCGGCAAGGACGACTTGCTTGCTTCATTATTTGGAATAGTGGCCAATGAGTTCATAATGTTCGTCAGGGGGAATAGTGTCTTGTATACCTTTGAAATGGTGTCTTGAGAGAGTAAGTTGTTGCGTCGGAGTCAAACAACTTGGTTTTGATTTCGCTGTATCGTCTGATTTTTTTTAAAGTGTAAGTTGTTCAGTCAGTAATTGTCACCTAACTTCCTTTGGGTTCCTATGTGCCCGGGAATGTTCCCTGTCTATGCCTCTGACACTACGTCCTCGACAGTAATATCCTTCACAAGTCGTGCAATTCGTGTTTTTAAAAAGGTGGATAGTTTCGAATAAGTTTCCTGGAAGAATCATAAGTAAGCCTCGTGGATTTTAATTCCGTTTATGATAATCGGGCGTAAACGATTTTTTAGAATAGTGCCCAATGAGTTCATAATGTTCGTCAGGGGAATAATGTGTCTTGAGAGAGTAAGTTGTGGCGTCGGAGTCAACCTTCGCATAGTCATAGTAATTTCCTATATAGGGAAGTCATACCCAGATTCTTAATGCCATATACCTTTTTCATATCCGGCTTTATGCTGTCAGAGGCTACAACGTATCCTAAAAATTCCACTTTAGTTGACTCGTAGCTGTCGCACGTGGTCTAAGCCGAAGGGCAATCTTGTAAACTCATACTTGGCATTGAGGGTGGATAACGCTGTTTTCTGTATGTCTGATTCTTTCATTAATATCTGATAAAATCCTGAGGTCAGATCAAGTGATTTGAAGTACTTAGCTGCCTAAGCTGGCTAGGTTTGAAGTAATATCTGGTATTAGATATGTATCCGGTATTGTTACCGCATTAAGGCACTTGAAATCAATCACCATGCAATACTATTTTTTTCCGTTTGGTTTTGGCTTTTCGGGTAACTACCCAGGCTGGTAAATTGTACTCGGGCTCCTGGAGGGTCTTCTGGCCCTATTTCACTCGTTCGGGAACTCGGTAAACTGTCGTTCCACCTCCGCTCGCATATGGGAAGGGTAGAGGTAAGTTTTTGCAAAGACGTGTTCTTGGATATTGGTCCGAATCTCCGATCTCAACGAGTTTACCTGGGTCAAGTGGTTTGCAAATATCTGAGAAGTCTGGCCACTAACTGGTCGAGTGCGTTGCGCACTTCCTCGGGGTGTGTGTTGTCAATCAACGGTTTACGGATTTTGATTTTCTAGTAGGCAAGGGAATAGCCAATCCTGGCTCTATTGTAATGAGGTCACGTTGTCTTGTTAATAACTGCATTAAGCTCCTTCAAGGTATCATCTCCATCGAAGCACATAGATGTAATGGGGTTGTTGTTGCCTATTGCTTGGGCAAATAGGAGTTGACTTGAGTAGATAAAGGCCAGATAAATTTTACGACAAACGCCTGTCAAGCGTACCATATAGAATACTTTGTGGGGGACAGGGCAGAGCTTAATTTCTTAATCGACACTGGAGCCAACAAGAATTTTATTTGCCCCCAGGTAGCTTTGGCTGCACCAACCTGTCAAAACCATTACTGGTGCACTCTACAGCGGGAACCATAGTTCGGAACCATAGCTCCATATTGTGACAGCTCGCTCAGTGTTAAGTCCTCCCCTTCAAATCGCTTCCTGGACGGTCTGGCGAATCCTTTTCTCCAGAAGTGTTTTTCATTTTCTCCTCATCTGATTAGTTGCCTTTCACCAGTCCAGCTCTCTATAACCTCTGACGATCAACCTCCGCGGTTCCAGCCAATCGATCGAACGCGCTCCTTTGACCTTCTATAATTTTGACAGCATCCATTGGTCCTCGGGTTCCTTCCCAATGGCTGACTCGATCCCAACCTAATTGAAGTGACCATCCACTCTCCAACCACTGTCTTGTTTGAACTTAACTAGCCTCTGTCGACATAAAACCACAATGAAAAGAATAGTGAAGTGTTGATGGGGAGATGGAGTGTGTTAATATTACATTTTTTTGTGCTGTAAAAAAGTATAAAATTTGATTGTGAAAATTTGATAAATCAGGTAATGACACTTGGCTTTTATTCTGTGTTTTTAAATTGAGGTAAATTGAGGGTATTGAAAGCCCTTATTCTCTTTAAAGAGAGAAAGGGTAATATTCTCAAAAAGGATTAAAGGTACAGGAAGAGAAGATATTACCCTACTATTATATCTTATTTAGATCGCCAACCCATTATTTAAAACAAATCCTTGATTACCTTGGATTTTAGAATTAGTAAGATGTTACGTAACGATGTTTTTTTTTCCTCTGTTTTCCTCTTTTCTGTAACAATTGTTTTTTTCACTATTCTTTCTCTTTTTTTTTGACTTTAGGGGGGAATCCTCACTTTTTGTTCTTGATGTAACTTAGTTTTGTTTCAATGTGCGTTTGATGTGTCTTTCCTTCAGGATCTGTTAAAGATAAAAATTTTTTAGTAAACATAATTACAAGGTGCGTGGTTCTTATTTTATTTAACGGAATATTTTTTTTTTTTTATTTCTTTTTTGATTTCTTTAATTTGATTTCGGGATTTCGATTTCGATGTCCAGGCAACTTATTTAGATTTCGTCTGATCGTGCTTGTAAACTTGGTTTTCACTTGGCTGCATTATCTGAAGATTTATTATAATTATTATATGTATATATATATATATATCTACATTTTTTTAAATAAATTTAATTAATCTATATTCTTTCTGGTGTCTTTTTCTATTGTTGGTTTTTTTGAAGGCTTGATGAAGGCTCCGTTGGCGTAGACTTCTTGATTCCATTTGTTATCCTTGTATCTTTGGTATTCTTGTAACTTTTTAGTTTGAACTGATGGCAAATTTTAAAGCAGTTTGATATAATACACTCTACTTTACTCTACTTGGTACAGGGTATACTCAAAGTCGGCAGGGACGACTTGACCGTCCGTCGGCGTATGAGCACGTGGATCTCAGAGACTACAAGAGCTAGGGCCAGCAAATTTGGTGTCAGCATTGGTGTAGTGTCTACGCAGATCAAGTTTGTTTCATGTTTTTTGTTACGCCCACTCCCCCCGCAATTTACGAAAACAAATAACTAGAGTTATAATCAAGCTAGGGTATTTTTAGTTTGTGAATACCAGCTGAACAATTTCGTTAAAATCGGACAAGAATATCTGGTTTACCTACGTAAAATGTGCACTGAAATGCCATGTGCGACATTGCATGGTAAGTGTGATCGAGATAGCATGCGTTTGTTGCTGCCAGTGGTATAGGAAATTTTGGTTTGAACTGATGGTAAATTTTAAGGAGTTTGATTTAATATAGTTCCTCTACTTGGTGCAGGGTATACTCAAAGTCGGCGCAGGACGACTTGCTTGCTTCATTATTTGGAATAGTGGCCAATGAGTTCATAATGTTCGTCAGGGGAATAATGTCTTGTATACCTTTGAAATGGTGTCTTGAGAGGAGTAAGTTGTTGCGTCGGAGTCAAACAACTTGGTTTTGATTTCTTTGTATCGTCTGATTTTTTTAAGTGTAAAAGTTGTTCAGTGCAGTAATTGTCACCTAACTTCCTTTGGGTTCCCCTATGTGCCCCGGGAATGTTCCTGTCTATGACCTCTGACACTACGTCCTCGACAGTAATATCCTTCACAAGTCGTGCGAATTCGTGTATTTTTAAAAAAGGTGGATAGTTTCGAATAAGTTTCCTGTAAGAATCATAAAGTAAGCCTCTTGGTTTTTAATTCCGTTTGTGATAATCCGGGCGTAAACATTTTTAGAATAGTGCTCAATGAGTCTCATAATGTTCATCAGGGGAATAATGTGTCTTGAGAGAGTAAGTTGTGGCGTCGGAGTCAACCTTCGCATAGTCATAGTAATTTCCTATATAGGCTGTCATACCCCAGATTCTTAATGCCATATACCTTTTTCATATCCGGCTTTATGCTATCAGAGGCTACAACGTATCCTAAAAATTCCACTTTAGTTGACCTCGTAGCTGTCGCGTGGCTCGCCGAAGGGCAGCAATCTTGTAAACTCATACTTGGCATTGAGGGTAGATAACGCTGTTTTCTGTATATCTGGATTCTTTCATTAATAATCTGATATAAAGTTTCTCTACTTGGTACAGGGTATAGTTAAAGTCGGCAGGGACGACTTTGACCCTCTGGTGGCGTCGCAGCTTTTGCTTCTTTGCCTGGTCGAGTGGTTCTTCAAAACATCCCGTTTAAATTTATTGTTGCTATATGCTCTTGTATCATTTCGAAGGGTGTATTTTGCAGGTGAACTTTGGTTTTGACTTGGCTGTGTCTTCTGATCATTTATTATTATTTTTATTTATTATTGGTTTTTTTGGCTGTCTTTCATGTTCATACGATATTTTCAAATTAGGCACGCTATTGTGAATGCTTTAATGTCTAGCCATTTTTGTAAAGTGTGAAAATTGTTTAGTGAATTGCCGGTTTTCTCTTTACTCACGGAATGAATAGGATTATTATATCTATCGACTGATATCGCCACCATTTCTCCGACGTGCAACATATGATATTCTTGTTTAAGGCAGCGATAACTCTCATGCCGAAACGTTGAGTGAAATCTTTCAATCTGCCCATTCCTTCACTTTTCTGTGTTGGTGAATCATAAACTTCGATGTCGAGTTTCAAAAGTTCAGAACCGTCGTGCGAGCAATCCCATTGGTTATCGGATACCAGTATCTTTGGGGCAGTGAAAACAGTGCAAGACATTAGTTAGTTCTTCACTTAGGTGTAATGCTACGACTTGTGTTCAATGGAAAAATATTTGCGTATTTTGAAAAACTTATCCATGCTTAAACTTCAGATATTTCTGTTTTTTAACGTAATAGGTACTCTATGTGCAGTATTTCACAAGGACGTTGGAATCAGTGTGGGCGTAGGAATGGTTTAGTTTATGTGTCTTTCTTTGCTTCTGATGTTGCATATTTTGCTCACTTTTATACAGTAGAGTTACCCAGTAGAATTGTCACCTAACTTCCTTTGGGTTCCTATGTGCCCCGGGAATCTTTCCTACGGCTATGTCCCTCTGACACTACGTCCTCATCAGTAGCAAGAGGGTGTGCAATTCGTGTTTTTAAAAATTCCGAATCAGTTTCCTGGAAGAATCGTAAATGGCTCGTTGGATTTTAATTCCATTTATGATAATCGGGCGTTCAACGATTGTATTAAAATATTCGCTAATGAGTTCGCCAATGTTTGTCAGGAGAATTAGTGTCTTGTATACACCCTTGAAATAGTGTCTTGAGAGAGTAAGTTGTTGCGTCGGAGTCAAACAATAGTTGATTCCTGAGGACATCGGGCTTCTACGTGCAGTACAAGGTTCGTCCCTTGGAGTGCGCTATGCACCGTAGCCGCTGAATCTGATCCGCTTCTAATCTAACATGTTTAGTTGTTAAGACTACGTTGCGTCGGCAACGCATTTAGATTTTCTTAGTTTTGTAAACCAACTGACAATTTGTAACTCATAAAAGTAAGAGGCTTGATAAACCAGCACCATAAAGATATCGCTAGCATTTCTCTCTCATTAGTAGCATAGCCTTCCCTCTGCTTTGATTAGGACCTCGAAATATATGCAATTCGGTCTATCCCTTCCGTCTTGAACTTGAGCTGACATCTTTGGCATGGAAAAAACAATATTTTTTATATTGTTTTGTAATGGGTAATCATGGCCAGACCGAAAAAGAGCGCGACATGAAGAAACATCCTAGTGACTGATGTAACTCGGATCGTAAAGCACAAGATATACTTGAAATATCTTTTCCCACTGTTCTAGATCTTCTTCCAAATATGATCGAATGGCTCCCTACCGTCGGAAATTAACACGTTCTGCTGCGTTACTTTTTGGAGAATATAGTGCTGTGTATACATGAGTTATACCGAAAGTTAGAACGCCATCGTTAGCTTTGAACTGTACTCCGTTGTCACTGAACGATAGTTTCAGGTACTCCAAAACTGTGAAATATATTCTTTCAACAAAAACTCCATAATGGTCATTTACGAAAACTAGTGCAAATGCAAGAAACCCTGGATACAGAAATAGGCTGGCCCGCTGAAGTTATACAAGAACCCCAAGCTTGCCGACGTCAGGTTTACGTATTAGGTAATGATACAATTGAGATAGAAGATGATATTTATATGCACGATATGGATAATATATGGATATGGATATCGATATACACGATATCGATAGAGTGGTTATCGATGTAATGATAGAGTCGATATCGATATGCGATAGATCGATATGGGATATGTAGTATCGATATAACGATATGGATATAGTAATATATCGATAAGGGATATAGTTATATCGATATGGATATTGATATCCATATAGCGATATCGATAGACTTATCCATATCGGATATCGATATCCATAGTTGATATCCATATCGATATCCAAATCGATATCCAT
The DNA here is from genome assembly GCA_018903615.1 of Drosophila neocordata. Lineage (NCBI taxonomy): Eukaryota > Metazoa > Arthropoda > Insecta > Diptera > Drosophilidae > Drosophila > Drosophila neocordata. The sequence continues at coordinate 8,126 of JAEIGI010000356.1, forward strand.
AACGATCATATCCATATCCATATCGAGACTACGAGTCGATATCCGCGTCGATATCCATATCTATATCCAGATGCCGATATCCATATCGATATCCATAGGCCCATATCCAATTGATATCCATATCGATAGACCGTATCGGATATCCATCTATTATATCCAAATATATCGCAAGATCTCTATCGATACCCATATGACCGATATCCATATCGATACCCATATCGATATCCATATCGATATCCATCTCGATATCCATAACTATATCCATATCGATATCCATATCGATACCCATATCGATATCCATATCGATACCCATATAGATATCCATATCGATATCCATATCTATATCCATATTGATATCCATTTTGATATTCATATCAATATCCATATCGATATCTATGTCGATATCCATAACTATATCCATATTGATATCCATAACGATATCCATGTCGATATCCATAACTATATCCATATCGATATCCATATCGATACCCATATCGATACCCATAACGATATCCATATTGATATCCATATCGATATCCATATCGATATCCATATCTATATCCTTATCGATAACCCATATCGATATCCATAAGTCGAAATTCATATCCTCATCCATATTTACGATATCCATATCGATATCTTGTATGCCGATATTCATAACTATATCCATATCGATATCCATATCGATATCCATGTGCCGATATCCATAAGCTATATCCATATCTATATCCATATCCGATATCCATATCGATATTCATAAACTATATCCATATCGATATACCATATCGATATCCATGTCGATATCCATGACTTTATCCATATCGATATCCATATCGATATCCATATCGATATCCATATCGATATCCATATCGATAGTTCATCTCGATACCCAAAAAGACATATCCATATTGATATCCATATCGTTATCCATATCGTTATCCATATCGGATATCCATATCTATATCTATAGTCGATATCCATATTTATATCCATATCGATATCCATAACTATATCCGTATCGATATCCTAAGTCGATATCCATAGTCGATATCCTTATCGATACCCATATTTGATATCCATATCGATATCCATATCGATATCCATATCGATGTCCATAACTATATCCATATTCGATACCCCTATCGATATCCATCTTTGATATCCATATCTATATCCATATCGATATCCATATCGATATCCATATCGATATCCATATCGATATCCATATCTATATCCATATATCGATATCCTTATTGATATCCATATTTATTATCTATAACTATATCCATGTCAATATCCATATCTATACCCATATCGATATCCATATCGATACCCGTAACGGTATCCATATCGATATCCATATCTATATCCATATTTATATCCATATCGATATCCATATCGATATCCGTATCTATATCCATATCGATATCCATATCGATGCCCATAATGATATCCATATTGATATCCATAGTCGATATCCATATCGATACCATATCGATATCAATATCCTAATACCCTACATCGATATCCATCTTTCGATATCCATATCTATATCCATATTGATTTCCATGACGATATCCATATCGGTATCCATATTCGATATCCATATCGCGTATACATATCCTTTATATCCATATCTATATCCATATATGATATTCATATCGATATCCATATCGATATCTATATCGATATCCATAATTTTATCCTTATTGATATCCATTACGATATACTTGTCGATATCCCCAACTATATCCATATCGATATCCATGTCGATACCCATATTTCGATACAAATAACGATATCCATAATTCGATATCCATATCGATACCCAAATCGAGTATCCATGTTGATATCTATACTATATCCATATCGATATCCATATTGATATCCATATCGAAATACATATCGATATCCATAAACTATATCAATATCGATATCAATATCGATATCCGCATCGATATCCATAACTATATCCATATCGTTATCCATATCGATTTCCATATCCATATCCATATCGATATCCCATTTCGATAATAATATCGCATATCCATATTGATATCCATGTCGATATCCATACCGTTATCCATATCGATATCCATATCGACTTTCATGTCTATATCCATATCGATATCTAAATCCATATCGATATTCATATCGATATCCATATGACGATATCTATATCGATATCCATAACTATATCCATATCGATATTCATAAACGATATTCATATCGATATCCATAACTAAATCCATATCGATATCCTTGTCGATACCCATATCGATATCCATATCGATATCCATATCGCTACCCATAACGATATCCATATTGATATCCATATCGAAATCCATATCGATATCCATATCGATATCCATGTCGATATCCATAACTATATTCATATCGATATCCATATCGATATCGATATCGATACCCATATCGATATCCATATCGATATTCATGAGCTATATCCATATCTATATCCATATCGATATCTATACTATTTCCATGTCAATATCCATATCTATATCCATAAGTCTATATCCATATTGATGTCCATATCGGTATCCATATTGATATCCATAACTATATCGTATATCGATATCCACATCGATATCCATATCGATATCCATAACTATATCCATATCGATATCCATATCGATACCCGCATAACGATATCCATATCGATATCCATATCGATATCCATATCGATACCCATATCGATATCCATATTGAGTATCCATATCGATGTCCCTATCGATATCCATATCGATACCCTATCGATATCCATATCGATATCCATATCGATATCCATATCGATATCCATATCGATATCCATATCGATATCCATATCGATATCCATATCGATATCGTTATCAATATCCATATCGATATCCATATCGATATCCATATCGATATCCACATATCCATGTCAATATCCATAACTCGATATCCATAACTATATCCATATCGATATCCATATCGATACCTATATCGATTTCCATATCGATACACCCATGTCGATATCCATATCGATATCCATATCGAATATCCATATCGATATCCATTATCATCCCTGACTATATCCATATCGATATCCATATCGATACCCATAACGATATCCATTTTGTCCATATCCATATCGATACCCATATCGATATCCATATTGATATCCTTATCGATATCCATATCGATATCCATATCGATACCCATTTTTGATATCCATATCGATATCCATGTTGATATCCATATCGATATCCATTTCGATATCCCATATCGATACCATTCGATATCCATATCAACACCCTTATCGATATCCATATATCGATATCAATATCGATATCCATATTGATATCCATATCGATATCCATATCGATATCCGGGGACTATATCCATATCGATATCCATATCGATACCATATCCATATCGATATCCATATTGTTATTCATATCGATATCCATATCGATATCAATGACGATATTCATATCTATATCCATATCGATATCCTTATCGATATTCAAATCGATATCCATATCGATATTCCGTATCGATATCCATTTCGAGATTCATATCGATATTCATATCGATATCCATATCGATATTCATATCCATATCGATAGCCCTATCGATATCCATGGTCGATATTTATAATCGATATCCATATCGATATCCATATCGATATTCATATCGATATCCATATCGATATCCATATCGATATCCATATCGATATCCATATCGATATCCATATCGATATCCATATCGATATCCATATCGATATCCATATCGATATCGATATCCATATCGATATCAAAATCCATATCGATCTTCCATATCGATATCCATATCGATATCCATATCGATATCCATATTGTTATCCATATCGATATCCATGCCGATATCCATAACTATATCCATATCGATATCCATATCGATATCCATATCGATATCTCGGTGCGATATCCATATCGATATCCAGATCGATATCCATATCGATATCCATATTGATATCCCATATCGATATCCATACCGATATCCATATTGATATCATTGTCGATAATCCATATTGATATCCATATCGATATCCATATCCATATCCATATCGATTATATCGATATCCATATCTATATCCATATTGATATCCATTTCGATATCCATGTCGATATCCATATCGATATCCATATCGATATCCATATCGATATCCATATCGGTATCCATATTGATATCCATATCGCTATTCATATCGACCATCCTTATCGCTATCCTTATTGATATACATATCGATATCCGTATCGATATTCATAAACTATATCCCCATCATTTATCCATATCGATACGCATAACGATATCCATATTGATATCCATATCGATATCCATATCGATACCCACATCGATATCCATATTGATATCCATATCGATATTTATATCGATATCCATATCCATATCCATATTAATATCGATATCGATATCCATGTCGATATGCATATCGATATCCATATCGATACCCATATCGATATCCATATCGATATCCATATCGATATCCATATCGATATCCATATCGATATACATGTCGATATACATAGCGATATACATGTCGATATCCAGAACTATATCCATATCGATATCCATAACGATACCCGCGCTCGATATCCATACATCGTTACCCATATCGATA
>JAEIGI010000250.1:0-31099 GCA_018903615.1 Drosophila neocordata
CGATATCGATGTTCATATCGTGATATCCATTCTCAATATTCATATCCATATCGATATTCGTCATCGACATCCTTATCGATATCCATATCGATATCAATAAGGTCCGTTATCCATATCGATATACATCGATATCCATAGTCCAGCTCCATTTCCAGGTCGATTTCCATTATCGATATCCATCGATATCCACATCGATACTCCATACCGATATCCGCTATCCATATCCATATCAATATCCATAACGATATTCATATCGATATCCTTATCGATATCCTTGGACATATTCATATCGACATTCCGTATCGATATCCATAGTCGATATCCATATCGATATCGAGATCCATATCGTATATCCATACCGATATCCATATCGATATCCATATCGATATACATATCGATATCCATATCGATATGGATATCGTGGCGATATCGATATCAATATCGATATCCATAATCGATATCGATATCGATATCGATATCCTTATCGATATCCATATCGATATCCATATCGATAATCCATATCGATATCCATAACGATATCGATATCGATATCCATATCGATATCCATATCGATATCGATATCGATATCGATATCGATATCCATATCGATATCCACATCGATATCCATATCGATATCCATATCGATATCGATATCGATATCGATATCCATATCGATATCCATATCGATATCCATATCGATATCCATATCGATATGGATATCGATATCGATATCGATATGCATATCGATATGCCATATCGATATCGATATCGATATCCATATCGATATGCATATCGATATCCATATCGATATCGATATCCATATCGATATTCATATCGATATCGATATCGATATCGATATCATGTCGTTATCGATATCCATAGTCGATATCCATATCGATATCCATATCGATATCCATATCGATATCCATATCGATATCCATATCGATATCCATATCGATATCGATATCGATATCGATATCGATATCGATATCGATATCCATATCGATATCCATATCGATATCCATATGATATCGATATTGATATGGACGATATCGATATCGATATCGATATCCATATGGATATCGATATCGATATCGATATCGATATCGATATCGATATCCATATCGATATCCATATCGATATCCATACGATATGGATATCGACATGGATATCGATATGCATATCGATATGGATATCGATATCGATATGCATATGGATATCGATATCGTTATCCATATCGATATCGATATCGATATCGATATGGACATCGATATCGATATCGATATCGATATCGATATGGATATCGATATCGATATCGATATCCATATCGATATCCATATCGATATGGATATCGATATCCATATCGATATCCATATCGATATCGATATCGATATCGATATCGATATGGATATCGATATCGATATCGATATCCATATCGATATCGATATCGATATCGATATCGATATCGATATGGATATCGATATCGATATCGATATGGATATCGATATCGATATCGATATCGATATCGATATGGATATCGATATCGATATGGATATCGATATGGATATCGATATGGATATCGATATCCATATCGATATGCATATCGATCGATATCGATATCGATATCGATCGATATCGATATGGATATCGATATAATATCGATATCCATATCGATATATCGATATCGATATCGATATCGATATCGATATGGATATCGATATCGATATCGATATGGATATCGATATGCATATCGATATCGATATCGATATGCATATCGATATCCATATCGATATGGATATCGATATGCATATCGATATGGATATCGATATATCGATATCGATATGGATATCGATAACGATATCGATATCGATATCGATATCGATATCGATATCGATATCCATATCGATATCGATATCGATATCGATATCGATATGGATATCGATATGGATATCGATATCGATATCGATATGGATATCGATATCCATATCGATATCGATATCGATATCATATCGATATGGATATCGATATGGATATCGATATGGATATCGATATGGATATCGATATCGATATCGATATCGATATCGATATGGATATCGATATGGATATCGATATGGATATCGATATGGATATCGATATGGATATCGATATGGATATCGATATGGATATCGATATGGATATCGATATCGATATCGATATCGATATCGATATGGATATCGATATCGATCGATATCGATATCGATATCGATATGGATATCGATATGGATATCGATATGGATATCGATATGGATATCGATATGGATATCGATATGGATATCGATATCGATATCGATATCGATATCGATATCGATATCGATATCGATATCGATATCGATATCGATATCGATATCGATATCGATATCGATATCGATATGGATATCGATATGGATATCGATATGGATATCGATATGGATATCGATATGGATATCGATATGGATATCGATATGGATATCGATATGGATATCGATATGGATATCGATATGGATATCGATATGGATATCGATATGGATATCGATATGGATATCGATATCGATATGGATATCGATATGGATATCGATATGGATATCGATATGGATATCGATATGGATATCGATATGGATATCGATATGGATATCGATATGGATATCGATATGGATATCGATATGGATATCGATATATCGATATGGATATCGATATGGATATCGATATGGATATCGATATGGATATCGATATGGATATCGATATGGATATCGATATGGATATCGATATGGATATCGATATGGATATCGATATATGGATATCGATATGGATATCGATATGGATATCGATATGGATATCGATATGGATATCGATATGGATATCGATATGGATATCGATATGGATATCGATATGGATATCGATATGGATATCGATATATCGATATGGATATCGATATCGATATGATATCGATATGGATATCGATATGGATATCGATATGGATATCGATATGGATATATCGATATGGATATCGATATGGATATCGATATGGATATCGATATGGATATCGATATGGATATCGATATGGATATCGATATGGATATCGATATGGATATCGATATGGATATCGATATGGATATCGATATGGATATCGATATGGATATATGGATATCGATATGGATATCGATATGGATATCGATATGGATATCGATATGGATATCGATATGGATATCGATATGGATATCGATATGGATATCGATATGGATATCGATATGGATATCGATATGGATATCGATATGGATATCGATATGGATATCGATATGGATATCGATATGGATATCGATGGATATCGATTGATATCGATATGGATATCGATATGGATATCGATATGGATATCGATATGGATATATGGATATCGATATGGATATCGATATGGATATCGATATGGATATCGATATGGATATCGATATGGATATCGATATCGATATGGATATCGATATGGATATCGATATGGATATCGATATCGATATCGATATCGATATGGATATCGATATGGATATCGATATGGATATCGATATGGATATCGATATGGATATCGATATGGATATCGATATGGATATCGATATGGATATCGATATGGATATCGATATGGATATCGATATGGATATCGATATGGATATCGATATGGATATCGATATGGATATCGATATGGATATCGATATGGATATCGATATGAGATATCGATATGGATATCGATCGATATGGATATCGATATATATCGATATCGATATGGATATCGATATGGATATCGATATGGATATCGATATGGATATCGATATGGATATCGATATGGATATCGATATGGATATCGATATGGATATCGATATGGATATCGATATGGATATCGATATGGATATCGATATGGATATCGATATGGATATCGATATGGATATCGATATGGATGTCGATATGGATATCGATATGGATATAGATATCGATATGGATATCGATATATATCGATATGGATATCGATATGGAAATCGATATGGATATCGATATGGATATCGATATGGATATCGATATGGATATCGATATATGGATATCGATATGGATATCGATATATGGATATCGATATGGATATCGATATGGATATCGATATGGATATCGATATGGATATCGATATGGATATCGATATGGATATCGATATCGATATGGATATGGATATCGATATGGATATCGATATGGATATCGATATGGATATCGATATGGATATCGATATGGATATCGATATGGATATCGATATGGATATCGATATGGATATCGATATGGATATCGATATGGATATCGATATGGATATCGATATGGATATCGATATGGATATCGATATGGATATCGATATGGATATCGATATGGATATCGATATGGATATCGATATGGATATCGATATGGATATCGATATGGATATCGATATGGATATCGATATGGATATCGATATGGATATCGATATGGATATCGATATGGATATCGATATGGATATCGATATGGATATCGATATGGATATCGATATGGATATCGATATGGATATCGATATGGATATCGATATGGATATCGATATGGATATCGATATGGATATCGATATGGATATCGATATGGATATCGATATGGATATCTGGATATGGATATGGATATCGATAGATGGATATCGATATGCGATATCGATATGGATATCGATATGGATATCGATATGGATATCGATATGGATATCGATATGGATATCGATATGGATATCGATATGGATATCGATATGGATATCGATATGGATATATCGATATGGATATCGATATGGATATCGATATGGATATCGATATGGATATCGATATGGATATCGATATGGATATCGATATGGATATCGATATGGATATCGATATGGATATCGATAGCGGATATCGGATATCGATATGGATATCGATATGGATATCGATATGGATATCGATATGGATATCGATATGGATATCGATAGCGGATATCGATATGGATATCGATAGCGGATATCGATATGGATATCGATATGGATATCGATATGGATATCGATATGGATATCGATATGGATATATGATATGGATATCGATATGGATATCGATATGGATATCGATATGGATATCGATATGGATATCGATATGGATATCGATATGGATATCGATATGATGATATCGATGCGGATATCGATATGGATATATCGATGGCGATATCGATATGGATATCGATATGGATATCGATATGGATATCGATATGGATATCGATATGGATATCGATATGGATATCGATATGGATATCGATATGGATATCGATATGGATATCGATATGGATATCGATATGGATATCGATATGGATATCGAAGGATATCGATATGGATATCGATCGATATGGATATCGATATGGATATCGATATCGATATGGATATCCATATGGATATCGATATGGATATCGATATGGATATCGATATGGATATCGATATGGATATCGATATGGATGGATATCGATATGGATATGGATATCGATATGGATATCGATATGGATATCGATATGGATATCGATATGGATATCGATATGGATATCGATATGGATATCGATATGGATATCGATATGGATATCGATATGGATATCGATATGGATATCGATATGGAATCGATATCGATATCGATATCGATATGGATATCGATATTGATATGGATATCGATATGGATATCGATATGGTATATATCGATATGGATATCGATATGGATATCGATATTGATATCGATATGGATATCGATATGGATATCGATATGGATATCGATATGGATATCGATATGGATATCGATATGGATATCGATATGGATATGGATATCGATATGGATATCGATGGATCGATATCGATATATCGATATAGGATATCGATATGGATATCGATATGGATATCGATATGGATATCGATATGATATGGATATCGATATGGATATCGATATGGATATCGATATGGATATCGATATGGATATCGATATGGATATCGATATGGATATCGATATGGATATCGATATGGATATCGATATGGATATCGATATGGATATCGATATGGATATCGATATGGATATCGATATGGATATCGATATGGATATCGATATGGATATCGATATGGATATGGATATCGATATGGATATCGATATGGATATCGATATGGATATCGATATGGATATCGATATGGATATCGATATGGATATCGATATGGTATATCGATATGGATATCGATATGGATATCGATATGGATATCGATATGGATATCGATATGGATATCGATATGGATATCGATATGGATATCGATATGGATATCGATATGGATATCGATATGGATATCGATATGGATATCGATATGGATATCGATATGGATATCGATATGGATATCGATATGGATATCGATATGGATATCGATAGGGATATCGATATGGATATCGATATGGATATCGATATGGATATCGATATCGATGATATCGATATGGATATCGATATGGATATCGATATGGATATCGATATGGATATCGATATGGATATCGATATGGATATCGATATGGATATCGATATGGATAGTCGATATGGATATCGATATGGATATCGATACAATGATATGGATATCGATATGGATATCGATATGGATATCGATAGCGGATATCGATATGGATATCGATATGGATATCGATATGGATATCGATATGGATGATAAGGGATATCGATATGGATATCGATATGCGCGGGGATATCGATATGGATGATATCCGATATGGATATCGATATGGATATCGATATGGATAGCCGATATGGATATCGATATGGATATGGATATCGATATGGATATCGATATGGATAATATTATGGATATCGATATGGATATCGATATGGATATCGATATGTGATATCGATATGGTATATCGATATGGATATCGATAGGGATATCGATATGGATATCGATATGGATATCGATATGGATATCGATATGGATATCGATATGGATATCGATATGGATATCGATATGGATATCGATATGGATATCGATATGGATATCGATATGGATATCGATATGGATATCGATATGGATATCGATATGGATATCGATATGGATATCGATATGGATATCGATATGGATATCGATATGGATATCGATATGGATATCGATATGGATATCGATATGGATATCGATATGGATATCGATATGGATATCGATATGGATATCGATATGGATATCGATATGGATATCGATATGGATATCGATATGGATATCGATATGGATATCGATATGGATATCGATATGGATATCGATATGGATATCGATATGGATATCGATATCGATATGGATATCGATATGGATATCGATATGGATATCGATATGGATATCGATATGGATATCGATATGGATATCGATATGGATATCGATATGGATATCGATATGGATATCGATATGGATATCGATATGGATATCGATATGGATATCGATATGGATATCGATATGGATATCGATATGGATATCGATATGGATATCGATATGGATATCGATATGGATATCGATATGGATATCGATATGGATATCGATATGGATATCGATATGGATATCGATATCGATATGGATATCGATATCGATATCGATATGGATATCGATATGGATATCGATATGGATATCGATATGGATATCGATATGGATATCGATATGGATATCGATATGGATATCGATATGGATATCGATATGGATATCGATATGGATATCGATATGGATATCGATATGGATATCGATATGGATATCGATATGGATATCGATATGGATATCGATATGGATATCAATATGGCTATTGATATGGATATCGATATGGATATCGATATGGATATCGATATGGATATCGATATGGATATCGATATGGATATCGATATGGATATCGATATGGATATCGATATGGATATCGATATGGATATCGATATGGATATCGATATGGATATCGATATGGATATCGATATGGATATCGATATGGATATCGATATGGATATCGATATGGATATCGATATGGATATCGATATGGATATCGATATGGATATCGATATGGATATCGATATGGATATCGATATGGATATCGATATGGATATCGATATGGATATCGATATGGATATCGATATGGATATCGATATGGATATCGATATGGATATCGATATGGATATCAATATGGCTATTGATATGGATATCGATATGGATATCGATATGGATATCGATATGGATATCGATATGGATATCGATATGGATATCGATATGGATATCGATATGGATATCGATATGGATATCGATATGGATATCGATATGGATATCGATATGGATATCGATATGGATATCGATATGGATATCGATATGGATATCGATATGGATATCGATATGGATATCGATATGGATATCGATATGGATATCGATATGGATATCGATATGGATATCGATATGGATATCGATATGGATATCGATATGGATATCGATATGGATATCGATATGGATATCGATATGGATATCGATATGGATATCGATATGGATATCGATATGGATATCGATATGGATATCGATATGGATATCGATATGGATATCGATATGGATATCGATATGGATATCGATATGGATATCGATATGGATATCGATATGGATATCGATATGGATATCGATATGGATATCGATATGGATATCGATATGGATATCGATATGGATATCGATATGGATATCGATATGGATATCGATATGGCCATCGATATCGATATGGATATCGATATGGATATCGATATGGATATCGATATGGATATCGATATGGATATCGATATGGATATCGATATGGATATCGATATGGATATCGATATGGATATCGATATGGATATCGATATGGATATCGATATATGGATATCGATATCGATATCGATATCGATATGGATATCGATATGGATATCGATATGGATATCGATATGGATATCGATATGGATATCGATATGGATATCGATATGGATATCGATATGGATATCGATATGGATATCGATATGGATATCGATATGGATATCGATATGGATATCGATATGGATATCGATATGGATATCGATATGGATATCGATATGGATATCGATATGGATATCGATATGGATATCGATATGGATATCGATATGGATATCGATATGGATATCGATATGGATATCGATATGGATATCGATATGGATATCGATATGGATATCGATATGGATATCGATATCGATATGGATATCGATATGGATATCGATATCGATATGGATATCGATATGGATATCGATATGGATATCGATATGGATATCGATATGGATATCGATATGGATATCGATATCGATATGGATATCGATATGGATATCGATATCGATATGGATATCGATATGGATATCGATATGGATATCGATATGGATATCGATATGGATATCGATATGGATATCGATATGGATATCGATATGGATATCGATATGGATATCGATATGGATATCGATATGGATATCGATATGGATATCGATATGGATATCGATATGGATATCGATATGGATATCGATATGGATATCGATATGGATATCGATATGGATATCGATATGGATATCGATATGGATATCGATATGGATATCGATATGGATATCGATATGGATATCGATATGGATATCGATATGGATATCGATATGGATATCGATATGGATATCGATATGGATATCGATATGGATATCGATATGGATATCGATATGGATATCGATATGGATATCGATATGGATATCGATATGGATATCGATATGGATATCGATATGGATATCGATATGGATATCGATATGGATATCGATATGGATATCGATATGGATATCGATATGGATATCGATATGGATATCGATATGGATATCGATATGGATATCGATATGGATATCGATATGGATATCGATATGGATATCGATATGGATATCGATATGGATATCGATATGGATATCGATATGGATATCGATATGGATATCGATATGGATATCGATATGGATATCGATATGGATATCGATATGGATATCGATATGGATATCGATGGATATCGATATGGATATCGATATGGATATCGATATGGATATCGATATGGATATCGATATGGATATCGATATGGATATCGATATGGATATCGATATGGATATCGATATGGATATCGATATGGATATCGATATGGATATCGATATGGATATCGATATGGATATCGATATGGATATCGATATGATATCGATATCGATATGGATCGATATCGATATGGATATCGATATGGATATCGATATGGATATCGACATGGATATCGATATGTATAACGATATGGATATCGATATGGATATCGATATGGATATCGATATGGATATCGATATGGATATGGATATAGTTATGGATATCGACCTGGATATCGATATGGATATCAATATGGATATCGATATGGGTATCGATATGGATATCGATATGGATATCAATATCGGTATCGTTATGGGTATCGATATGGATATCGACATGGATATCAATATGGATATCGATATGGATATCGATATGGTATATCGATATGGATATGGATATCGATATGGATATCGATATGGATATCGATATGGATATCGATATGGATATCGATATGGATATCGATATGGATATCGATATGGATATGGATATAGTTATGGATATCGACCTGGATATCGATATGGATATCAATATGGATATCGATATGGGTATCGATATGGATATCGATATGGATATCAATATCGGTATCGTTATGGGTATCGATATGGATATCGACATGGATATCAATATGGATATCGATATGGATATCGATATGGTATATCGATATGGATATCGATATGGATATCGATATGGATATCGATATGGGTATCGATATGGATATCGATATGGATATCGATATCGATATGGCCATCGATATCGATATGGATACCGATTTGGATATCGATATGGATATCGATATGGATATCGATATGGATATCGATATGGATATCGATATGGATATCGATATGGATATCGATATGGATATCGATATGGATATCGATATGGATATCGATATGATCGATATCGATATGGATCGATATGGATATCGATATGGATATCGATATGGATATCGATATGGATATCGATATGGATATCGTATGATATCCATATCGATATCCTATCGATATCGATATGGATATCGATATGGATATCGATATGGATATCGATATGGATATCGATATGGATATCGATATGGATATCGATATGGATATCGATATATGCATATCGATATGGATATCGATATGGATATCGATATGGATATCGATATCCATATCGATATCTGGATATCCATGGATATCGATATGGATATCGATATCGATATCGATATCGATATCGATATCGATATCGATATCCATATCGATATCGATATGGATATCGATATCGATATCCATATCGATATCGATATGGATATCGATATCGATATCCATATCGATATCCGATATCCATATCGATATCCATATCGATATCCATATCGATATCCATATCGATATCCATATCGATATCCATATCGATATCGATATCCATATCGATATCCATATCGATATCGATATCCATATCGATATCGATATCATCCATATCGATATCATATGGACATCGATGCGATATCCATATCGATATCGTATCCATATCGATATCCATATCGTAATATCCATATCGATATCCATATCGATATCGATATCGATATCGATATCCATATCGATATCCATATCGATATCCATATCGATATCCCATCGATATCCATATCGATATCCATATCGATATCCATATCGATATCCATATCGATATCCATATCGATATCCATATCGATATCCATATCGATATCCATATCGATATCCATATCCATATCGATATCCGATATCGATATCTGATATGATCGATATCGATATCAATATCGATATCCATATCGATATCCATATCGATATCCATATCGATATCCATATCGATATCCATATCGATATCCATATCGTATATCCATATCGATATCCATATCGATATCCATATCGATATCCATATCGATATCCATATCGATATCGATATCCATATCGATATCCATATCGATATCCATATCGATATCCTATATCGATATCCGCTATCGATATCCATATCGATATCCATATCGATATCCATATCGATATCCATATCGATATCCATATCGATATCCATATCGATATCCATATCGATATCGATATCCATTCGATATCATCGATATCCCATATCGATATCCATATCGATATCCATATCGATATCCATATCGATATCCATATCGATATCCATATCGATATCCATATCGATATCCATATCGATATCCATATCGATATCCATATCGATATCCATATCGATATCCATATCGATATCCATATCGATATCCATATCGATATCCATATCGATATCCATATCGATATCCATATCGATATCCATATCGATATCCATATCGATATCCATATCGATATCCATATCGATATCCATATCGATATCCATATCGATATCCATATCGATATCTATATCGATATCCATATCGATATCCATATCGATATCCATATCGACTATATCGATATCGATATCCATATCGATATGTCGATATCCATATCGATATCCAAATCGATATCCATATCGATATCCATATCGATATCCATATCGATATCGATGGCCATATCGATATCCATATCGTTATCCATATCGATATCCATATCGATCCATATCGATATCCATATCGATATCCATATCGATATCCATATCGATATCCATATCGATATCCATATCGATATCCATATCGATATCCATATCGATATCCATATCGATATCCATATCGATATCCATATCGATATCCATATCGATATCCATATCGATATCCATATCGATATCCATATCGATATCCATATCGATATCCATATCGATATCCATATCGATTCCATATCGATATCCATATCGATATCCATATCGATATCCATATCGATATCCATATCGATATCCATATCGATATCCATATCGATATCCATATCGATATCCATATCGATATCGATATCCATATCGATATCCATATCGATATCCATATCGATATCCATATCGATATCCATATCGATATCCATATCGATATCCATATCGATATCCATATCGATATCCATATCGATATCCATATCGATATCCCATATCGATATCCATATCGTATCCATATCGATATCCATATCGATATCCCATATCGATATCCATATCGATATCCATATCGATATCCATATCGATATCCGCTATCGATATCCATATCGATATCCATATCGATATCCATATCGATATCCATATCGATATCGATATCATTCTATCATATCGATATCCATATCGATATCCATATCGATATCCATATATCCATATCGATATCCATATCGATATCCATATCGATATCCATATCGATATCCATATCGATATCCCGTATCGATATCCATATCGATATCCATATCGATATCCATATCGATATCCATATCGATATCCATATCGATATCCATATCGATATCCATATCGATATCCATATCGATATCCATATCGATATCCATATCGATATCCATATCGATATCCATATCGATATCCATATCGATATCCATATCGATATCCATATCGATATCCATATCGATATCCATATCGATATCCATATCGATATCCATATCGATATCCATATCGATATCGATATCGATATCGATATCCATATCGATATCCATATCGATATCCATATCGATATCCATATCGATATCCATATCGATATCCATATCGATATCCATATCGATATCCATATCGATATCCATATCGATATCCATATCGATATCCATATCGATATCCATATCGATATCCATATCGATATCGATATATCGATATCCATATCGATATCCA
Organism: Drosophila neocordata; assembly: GCA_018903615.1. Classification (NCBI taxonomy): domain Eukaryota; kingdom Metazoa; phylum Arthropoda; class Insecta; order Diptera; family Drosophilidae; genus Drosophila; species Drosophila neocordata. The sequence continues at coordinate 13,973 of JAEIGI010000250.1, forward strand.
TATCGATATCCATATCGATATCCATATCGATATCCATATCGATATCCATATCGATATCCATATCGATATCCATATCGATATCCATATCGATATCCATATCGATATCCATATCGATATCCATATCGATATCCATATCGATATCCATATCGATATCCATATCGATATCCATATCGATATCCATATCGATATCCATATCGATATCCATATCGATATCCATATCGATATCCATATCGATATCCATATCGATATCCATATCGATATCCATATCGATATCCATATCGATATCCATATCGATATCCATATCGATATCCATATCGATATCCATATCGATATCGATATCCATATCGATATCCATATCGATATCCATATCGATATCCATATCGATATCCATATCGATATCCATATCCATATCGATATCCATATCGATATCCATATCGATATCCATATCGATATCCATATCGATATCCATATCGATATCCATATCGATATCCATATCGATATCCATATCGATATCCATATCGATATCCATATCGATATCGATATCCATATCGATATCCATATCGATATCCATATCGATATCCATATCGATATCCATATCGATATCCATATCGATATCCATATCGATATCCATATCGATATCCATATCGATATCCATATCGATATCCATATCGATATCCATATCGATATCCATATCGATATCCATATCGATATCCATATCGATATCCATATCGATATCCATATCGATATCCATATCGATATCCATATCGATATCCATATCGATATCCATATCGATATCCATATCGATATCCATATCGATATCCATATCGATATCCATATCGATATCCATATCGATATCCATATCGATATCCATATCGATATCCATATCGATATCCATATCGATATCCATATCGATATCGATATCGATATCTCGATATCGATATCCATATCGATATCCATATCGATATCCATATCGATATCCATATCGATATCGATATCCATATCGATATCCATATCGATATCCATATCGATATCCATATCGATATCCATATCGATATCCATATCGATATCCATATCGATATCCATATCGATATCCATATCGATATCCATATCGATATCCATATCGATATCGATATCGATATCGATATCCATATCGATATCCATATCGATATCCATATCGATATCCATATCGATATCCATATCGATATCCATATCGATATCCATATCGATATCCATATCGATATCCATATCGATATCCATATCGATATCCATATCGATATCCATATCGATATCCATATCGATATCCATATCGATATCCATATCGATATCCATATCGATATCCATATCGATATCCATATCGATATCCATATCGATATCCATATCGATATCCATATCGATATCCATATCGATATCCATATCGATATCCATATCGATATCCATATCGATATCCATATCGATATCCATATCGATATCGATATCGATATCGATATCCATATCGATATCCATATCGATATCCATATCGATATCGATATCGATATCGATATCCATATCGATATCCATATCGATATCCATATCGATATCCATATCGATATCCATATCGATATCGATATCCATATCGATATCCATATCGATATCCATATCGATATCCATATCGATATCGATATCGATATCCCATATCGATATCCATATCGATATCCATATCGATATCGATATCGATATCCATATCGATATCCCATATCGATATCCATATCGATATCCATATCGATATCCATATCGATATCCATATCGATATCCATATCGATATCCATATCGATATCCATATCGATATCCATATCGATATCCATATCGATATCCATATCCATATCCATATCGATATCCATATCGATATCCATATCGATATCCATATCGATATCCATATCGATATCCATATCGATATCCATATCGATATCCATATCGATATCCATATCGATATCCATATCGATATCCATATCGATATCGATATCGATATCGATATCCATATCGATATCCATATCGATATCCATATCGATATCCATATCGATATTCGATATCGATATCGATATCGATATCGATATCCATATCGATATCCATATCGATATCGATATCGATATCCATATCGATATCCATATCGATATCCATATCGATATCCATATCGATATCGATATCGATATCCATATCGATATCCATATCGATATGCATATCGATATCGATATCGATATGCATATCGATATCCATATCGATATCCATATCGATATGCATATCGATATCCATATCGATATCGATATCGATATCGATATCGATATCCGATATCATATCGATATCGATATCGATATCGATATCGATATCGATATCGATATCGATATCGATATCCATATCGATATCGATATCGATATCGATATCGATATCGATATCGATATCGATATCGATATCCATATCGATATCCATATCGATATGCATATCGATATCCATATCGATATCCATATCGATATCCATATCGATATCGATATCGATATCGATTATCCGATATCCATATCGATATCCATATCGATATCCGATATCGATATCCATATCGATATCCATATCGATATCCATATCGATATCGATATCGATATCCATATCGATATCCATATCGATATCGATATCGATATCGATATCGATATCGATATCGATATCGATATCGATATCGATATCGATATCGATATCAATATCGATATCGATATGGATATCGATATGGATATCGATATCGATATCGATATGCATATCGATATCCATATCGATATCGATATCGATATCCATATCGATATCGATATCGATATCGATATCGATATCGATATGGATATCGATATCGATATCGATATTCATATCGATATGGATATCGATATGGATATCGATATGGATATCGATATGGATATCGATATGCATATCGATATGGATATCGATATCGATATCGATATGGCATATCGATATGCATATCGATATGGATATCGATATGGATATCGATATGCATATCGATATGCATATCGATATGGATATCGATATGGATATCGATATCGATATCGATATGGATATCGATATGGATATCGATATGGATATCGATATGGATATCGATATCGATATGGTTATCGATATGGATATCGATATGGATATCGATATGGATATCGATATGGATATCGATATGGATATCGATATGGATATCGATATGGATATCGATATGGATATCGATATGGATATCGATATGCATGTCGATATGGTTATCGATATGGATATCGATATGGATATCGATATGGATATCGATATGGATATCGATATCGATATGGATATCGATATGGATATCGATATGGATATCGATATGGATATCGATATGGATATCGATATGGATATCGATATGGATATCGATATCGATATGGATATCGATATGGATATCGATATCGATATGGATATCGATATGGATATCGATATGGATATCGATATGGATATCGATATGGATATCGATATGGATATCGATATGGATATCGATATGGATATCGATATGGATATCGATATGGATATCGATATGGATATCGATATGGATATCGATATGGATATCGATATGGATATCGATATGGATATCGATATGGATATCGATATGGATATCGATATGGATATCGATATGGATATCGATATGGATGTCGATATGGATATCGATATGGATATCGATATGGATATCGATATGGATATCGATATGGATATCGATATGGATATCGATATGGATATCGATATGGATATCGATATGGATATCGATATGGATATCGATATGGATATCGATATGGATATCGATATGGATATCGATATGGATATCGATATGGATATCGATATGGATATCGATATGGATATCGATATGGATATCGATATGGATATCGATATGGATATCGATATGGATATCGATATGGATATCGTATGGATATCGATATGGATATCGATATGGATATCGATATGGATATCGATATGGATATCGATATGGATATCGATATGGATATCGATATGGATATCGATATGGATATCGATATGGATATCGATATGGATATCGATATGGATATCGATATGGATATCGATATGGATATCGATATGGATATCGATATGGATATCGATATGGATATCGATATGGATATCGATATGGATATCGATATGGATATCGATATGGATATCGATATGGATATCGATATGGATATCGATATGGATATCGATATGGATATCGATATGGATATCGATATGGATATCGATATGGATATCGATATGGATATCGATATGGATATCGATATGGATATCGATATGGATATCGATATGGATATCGATATGGATATCGATATGGATATCGATATGCGATATCGATATGGATATCGATATGGATATCGATATGGATATCGATATTGATATCGATATGGATCGAATCGATATGGATGTCGATATGGATATCGATATGGATATCGATATGGATATCGATATGGATATCGATATGGATAACGATATGGATATCGATATGGATATCGATATGGATATCGATATGGATATCGATATGGATATCGATATGGATATCGATATGGATATCGATATGGATATCGATATGGATATCGATATGGATATCGATATCGATATCGATATGGATATCGATATGGATATCGATATGGATATCGATATGGATATCGATATGGATATCGATATGGATATCGATATGGATATCGATATGGATATCGATATGGATATCGATATGGATATCGATATGGATATCGATATGGACATCGATATCGATATGGATATCGATATGGATATCGATATGGATATCGATATGGATATCGATATGGATATCGATATGGATATCGATATGGATATCGATATGGATATCGATATGGATATCGATATGGATATCGATATGGATATCGATATGGATATCGATATGGGTATCGATATGGATATCGATATGGATATCGATATGGATATCGATATGGATATCGATATGGATATCGATATGGATATCGATATGGATATCGATATGGATATCGATATGGATATCGATATGGATATCGATATGGATATCGATATGGATATCGATATGGATATCGATATGGATGTCGATATTGATATCGATATGGATATCGATATGGATATCGATATCGATATGGATCCATATGCGATATCGATATCGATATGCATATCGATATGGATATCGATATGGATATCGATATGGATATCGATATGGATATCGATATGGATATCGATATGGATATCGATATGGATATCGATATGGATATCGATATGGATATCGATATGGATATCGATATGGATATCGATATGGATATCGATATGGATATCGATATCGATATCGATATCGATGTCGATATGGATATCGATATGGATATCGATATGGATATCGATATGGATATCGATATGGATATCGATATGGATATCGATATGGATATCGATATGGATATCGATATGGATATCGATATGGATATCGATATGGATATCGATATGGATATCGATATGGATATCGATATGGATATCGATATGGATATCGATATGGATATCGATATGGATATTCGATATGGATATCGATATCGATATCGATATGGATATCGATATGGATATCGATATGGATATCGATATGGATATCGATATGGATATCGATATGGATATCGATATGGATATCGATATGGATATCGATATGGATATCGATATGGATATCGATATGGATATCGATATGGATATCGATAGGGATATCGATATGGATATCGATACGGATATCGATATGGATATCGATATGGATATCGATATGGATATCGATATGGATATCGATATGGATATCGATATGGATATCGATATGGATATCGATATGGATATCGATATGGATATCGATATCGATATCGATATGGATATCGATATGGATATCGATATGGATATCGATATGGATATCGATATGGATATCGATATGGATATTGATATGGATATCGATATGGATATCGATATGGATATCGATATGGATATCGATATGGATATCGATATGGATATCGATATGGATATCGATATGGATATCGATATGGATATCGATATGGATATCGATATGGATATCGATATGGATATCGATATGGATATCGATATGGATATCGATATGGATATCGATATGGATATCGATATGGATATCGATATGGATATCGATATGGATATCGATATGGATATCGATATGGATATCGATATGGATATCGATATGGATATCGATATGGATATCGATATGGATATCGATATGGATATCGATATGGATATCGATATGGATATCGATATGGATATCGATATGGATATCGATATGGATATCGATATGGATATCGATATGGATATCGATATGGATATCGATATGGATATCGATATGGATATCGATATGGATATCGATATGGATATCGATATGGATATCGATATGGATATCGATATGGATATCGATATGGATATCGATATGGATATCGATATGGATATCGATATGGATATCGATATGGATATCGATATGGATATCGATATGGATATCGATATGGATATCGATATGGATATCGATATGGATATCGATATGGATATCGATATGGATATCGATATGGATATCGATATGGATATCGATATGGATATCGATATGGATATCGATATGGATATCGATATGGATATCGATATGGATATCGATATGGATATCGATATGGATATCGATATGGATATCGATATGGATATCGATATGGATATCGATATGGATATCGATATGGATATCGATATGGATATCGATATGGATATCGATATGGATATCGATATGGATATCGATATGGATATCGATATGGATATGGATATGGATATCGATATGGATATCGATATGGATATCGATATGGATATCGATATGGTTATCAATATGGATATCGATATGGATATCGATATGGATATCGATATGGATATCGTCGATATGGATATCGATATGGATATCGATATGGATATCGATATGGATATCGATATGGATATCGATATGGATATCGATATGGATATCGATATGGATATCGATATGGATATCGATATGGATATGGATATCGATATGGATATCGATATGGATATCGATATGGATATCGATATGGATATCGATATGGATATCGATATGGATATCGATATGGATATCGATATGGATATCGATATGGATATCGATATGGATATCGATATGGATATCGATATGGATATCGATATGGATATCGATATGGATATCGATATGGATATCGATATGGATATCGATATGGATATCGATATGGATATCGATATGGATATCGATATGGATATCGATATGGATATCGATATGGATATCGATATGGATATCGATATGGATATCGATATGGATATCGATATGGATATCGATATGGATATCGATATGGATATCGATATGGATATCGATATGGATATCGATATGGATATCGATATGGATATCGATATGGATATCGATATGGATATCGATATGGATATCGATATGGATATCGATATGGATATCGATATGGATATCGATATGGATATCGATATGGATATCGATATGGCCATCGATATCGATATGGATACCGATTTGGATATAGATATGGATATCGATATGGATATCGATATGGATATCGATATGGATATCGATATGGATATCGATATGGATATCGATATGGATATCGATATGGATATCGATATGGATATCGATATGGATATCGATATGGATATCGATATGGGATATCGATATGGATATCGATATGGATATCGATATGGATGATGTCGATATGGATATCGATATGGATATCGATATCGATATGGATATCGATATGGATATCGATATGGATATCGATATGGATATCGATATGATATCGATATCGATATGGATATCGATATGGATATCGATATGGATATCGATATGGATATCGATATGGATATCGATATGGATATCGATATGGATATCGATATGGATATCGATATGGATATGATGATATCGATATCGGATATGGATATCGATATGGATATCGATATGGATATCGATATGGATATCGATATGGATATCGATATGGATATCGATATGGATATCGATATGGATATCGATATGGATATCGATATGGATATCGATATGGATATCGATATGGATATCGATATGGATATCGATGATCGATATGGATATCGATATGGATATCGATATGGATATCGATATGGATATCGATATGGATATCGATATGGATATCGATATGGATATCGATATGGATATCGATATGGATATCGATATGGATATCGATATGGATATCGATATGGAATATCGATATGGATATCGATATGGATATCGATATGGATATCGATATGGATATCGATATGGATATCGATATGGATATCGATATGGATATCGATATGGATATCGATATGGATATCGATATGGATATCGATATGGATATGGATATCGATATGGATATCGATATGGATATCGATATGGATATCGATATGGATATCGATATGGATATCGATATGGATATCGATATGGATATCGATATGGATATCGATATGGATATCGATATGGATATCGATATGGATATCGATATGGATATCGATATGGATATCGATATGGATATCGATATGGATATCGATATGGATATCGATATGGATATCGATATGGATATCGATATGGATATCGATATGGATATCGATATGGATATCGATATGGATATCGATATGGATATCGATATGGATATCGATATGGATATCGATATGGATATCGATATGGATATCGATATGGATATCGATATGGATATCGATATGGATATCGATATGGATATCGATATGGATATCGATATGGATATCGATATGGATATCGATATGGATATCGATATGGATATCGATATGGATATCGATATCGATATGGATATCGATATGGATATCGATATGGATATCGATATGGATATCGATATGGATATCGATATGGATATCGATATGGATATCGATATGGATATCGATATGGATATCGATATGGATATCGATATGGATATCGATATGGATATCGATATGGATATCGATATGGATATCGATATGGATATCGATATGGATATCGATATGGATATCGATATGGATATCGATATGGATATCGATATGGATATCGATATGGATATCGATATGGATATCGATATGGATATCGATATGGATATCGATATTGATATCGATATGGATATCGATATCGATATGGATATCGATATGGATATCGATGGATATCGATATGGATATCGATATGGATATCGATATGGATATCGATATGGATATCGATATGGATATCGATATGGATATCGATATGGGATATCGATATGGATATCGATATGGATATCGATATGGATATCGATATGGATATCGATATGGATATCGATATGGATATCGATATGGATATCGATATGGATATCGATATGGATATCGATATGGATATCGATATGGATATCGATATTGGATATCGATATGGATATCGATATGGATATCGATATGGATATCGATATGGATATCGATATGGATATCGATATGGATATCGATATGGATATCGATATGGATATCGATATGGATATCGATATGGATATCGATATGGATATCGATATGGATATCGATATGGATATCGATAGATATCGATATGGATATCGATATGGATATCGATATGGATATCGATATGGATATCGATATGGATATCGATATGGATATCGATATGGATATCGATATGGATATCGATATGGATATCGATATGGATATCGATATGGATATCGATATGGATATCGATATGGATATCGATATGGATATCGATATGGATATCGATATGGATATCGATATGGATATCGATATGGATATCGATATGGATATCGATATGGATATCGATATGGATATCGATATGGATATCGATATGGATATCGATATGGATATCGATATCGATATGGATATCGATATGGATATATCGATATGGATATCGATATGGATATCGATATGGATATCGATATGGATATCGATATGGATATATCGATATGGATATCGATATTGATATCGATATGGATATCGATATGGATATCGATATGGATATCGATATGGATATATGGATATCGATATGGATATCGATATGGATATCGATATGGATATCGATATGGATATCGATATGGATATCGATATGGATATCGATATGGATATCGATATGGATATCGATATGGATATCGATATGGATATCGGGATATCGATATCGATATGGATATCGATATGGATATCGATATGGATATCGATATGGATATCGATATGGATATCGATATGGATGATATCGATATGGATATCGATATTGATATCGATATGGATAACGGATATGGATATCGATATGGATATCGATATGATATGCGATTATGGATATCGATGGATATCGATATGGATACCGCTCGATATGGATATCGATATGGATATCGATATGGATATCGATATGGATATCGATATGGATACGATATGGATATCGATATGGATATCGATATGGATATCGATATGGATATCGATATGGATATCGATATGGATATCGATATGATATCGATATGGATATCGATATGGATATCGATATGGATATCGATATGGGATATCGATATGGATATTGATATCGATATCGATACTGATATGGATATCGATATGGATATCGATATGGATATCGATATGGATATCGATATGGATATCGATATGGATATCGATATGGATATCGATATGGATATCGATATGGATATCGATATGGATATCGATATGGATATCGATATGGATATCGATATGGATATCGATATGGATATCGATATGGATATCGATATGGATATCGATATGGATATCGATATGGATATCGATATGGATATCGATATGGATATCGATATGGATATCGATATGGATATCGATATGGATATCGATATGGATATCGATATGGATATCGATATGGATATCGATATGGATATCGATATCGATATCGATATGGATATCGATATGGATATCGATATGGATATCGATATGGATATCGATATGGATATCGATATGGATATCGATATGGATATCGATATGGATATCGATATGGATATCGATATGGATATCGATACGGATATCGATGTCGATATGGATATCGATATGGATATCGATATGGATATCGATATGGATATCGATATGGATATCGATATGGATATCGATATGGATATCGATTTGGATATCGATATGGATATCGATATGGATATCGATATGGATATCGATATGGATATCGATATGGATATCGATATGGATATCGATATGGATATCGATATGGATATCGATATGGATATCGATATGGATATCGATATGGATATCGATATGGATATCGATATGGATACTCGATATGGATATCGATATGGATATCGATATGGATATCGATATGGATATCGATATGGATATCGATATGGATATCGAGATGGATATCGATATGGATATCGATATGGATATCGATATGGATATCGATATGGATATCGATATGGATATCGATATGGATATCGATATGGATATCGATATGGATATCGATATGGATATCGATATGGATATCGATATGGATATCGATATGGATATCGATATGGATATCGATATGGATATCGATATGGATATCGATATGGATATCGATATGGATATCGATATGGATATCGATATGGATATCGATATGGACATCGATATGGATATCGATATGGATATCGATATGGATATCGATATGGATATCGATATGGATATCGATATGGATATCGATATGGATATCGATATGGATATCGATATGGATATCGATATGGATATCGATATGTGATATCGATATGGATATCGATATGGATATCGATATGGATATCAATATGATATCGATATGGATATCGATATGGATATCGATATGATATCGATATGGATATCGATATGGATATCGATATGGATATCGATATGGATATCGATATGGATAATCATCGATATGGATATCGATATGGATACTTCGTCGGATATGGATATGGATATCGATATGGATATCGATATGGATATCGATATGGATATCGATATGGATATCGATATGGATATCGATATCGATATCGATATGGATATCGATATGGATATCGATATGGATATCGATATGGATATCGATATGGATATCGATATGGATATCGATATGGATATCGATATGGATATCGATATGGATATCGATATGGATATCGATATGGATATCGATATGGATATCGATATGGATATCGATATGGATATCGATATGGATATCGATATGGATATCGATATGGATATCGATATGGATATCGATATGGATATCGATATGGATATCGATATGGATATCGATATGCGATATCGATATGGATATCGATATGGATATCGATATGGGATATCGATATGGATATCGATTTGGATAATGATATGGATATCGATATGGATATCGATATGGATATCGATATGGATATCGATATGGATATCGATATGGATATCGATATTGATATCGATATGGATATCGATATGGATATCGATATGGATATCGATATGGATATCGATATGGATATCGATATGGCTATCGATATGGATATCGATATGGATATCGATATGGTTATCGATATTGATATCGATATGGATATCGATATGGATATCGATATGGATATCGATATGGATATCGATATGGATATCGATATGGATATCGATATGGATATCGATATGGATATCGATAGGGATATCGATATGGATATCGATATGGATATCGATATGGATATCGATATGGATATCGATATGGATATCGATATGGATATCGATATGGATATCGATATGGATATCGATATGGATATCGATATGGATATCGATATGGATATCGATATGGATCTCGATATGGATATCGATATGGATATCGATATGGATATCGATATGGATATCGATATGGATATCGATATGGATATCGATACCGATATCGAGATGATATCGATTTCGATATGGATATCGATATGGATATCGATATGGATATCGATATGGATATCGATATGGATATCGATATGGATATCGATATGGATATCGATATGGATATCGATATGGATATCGATATGGATATCGATACGGATATCGATATGGATATCGATATGGATATCGATATGGATATCGATATGGATATCGATATGGATACTCTTTGGTGGATATCGATATGGATATGGCGATATAGTTACGCGATATGTATATCGATATGATATCGATATGGATATCGATATGGGTATCGATATGGATATCGATATGGATATCGATATGGATATCGATATGGATATCGATATGGATATCGATATGGATACCGATTTGGATATCGATATGGATATCGATATGGATATCGATATGGATATCGATATGGATATCGATATGGATATCGATATGGATATCGATATGGATACCGATTTGGATATAGACATGCATTTCGGGATATGGATATCGATATGGATATCGATATGGACCGATATGGACATCGATATGGCCATCGATATGGCCGATTATCGATTAATAGACATCGATTTGGATGGTCGATATGGATATCGATATGGATACCGATCCATGGATATCGATATGGATATCGATATGGATATCGATATGGGATATCGATAAGTGGATGATCGATGGGGATATCGATATGGATATCGATATGGACATCGATACGGCTATCGATATGGATATCGATATGGATATCGATACGGATATCGATATGGATATCGATAGCGGAGATCGGCTATGGATATCGATTGCTAGGATATCGATAGGGATATCGATATGGATACCGATATGGATATCGATATGGATATCGATATGGATATCTTTATGTATTAATCGATATGGATATTGATATGGATATCGATATGGATATCGATATGGATATCGATAGCGATATCGATATGGATATCGATATGGATATCGATACGGATATCGATATGGATATCGATTTGGTTTCGATATGGATATCGATGTGGATATCGATATGGATATCGATATGGATATCGATATCGATATGGATATCGATATCATTATGGATATCGATATAGATATCGATATGGATATCGATAGCGATACGGATATCGATATCGATATCGATATGCGTAAGTCGATATGGGGATATCGATACCTGGATATCGTATGGATATCGATGTCGATATGGATATCGATATGGACAGTATCGATATGAAGTTATCGATATGGATATCGATATTGGACATCGACCTGGACATCGATACGGATACCGATATGGATATCGATATGGATATCGATATGGATATCGATATGGATATCGACATGGATGTCGATATGGATATCGATATGGATATCGATATGGACATCGATATGGATATCGCTATGAGTAATAGATAGCGATATGGATATCGATATGGATATCGATATGGATATCGATATGAATATCGATATGGATATCGATATGGATATCGATGCGGATAGCTCGTTATGGATACTCGATGGGGATGTCGATATGGATATCGATAGCGGATATCGATATGGATATCGATATGGATATCGATATGGATATCGATGGCGATATCGAGACCGATATTGATATCGATATGGATGTTCGATATGGATATTCGATTATGGATATCGATATGGATATCGATATGGATATCGATAAGGATAGCGATGTCGATGTCGATATCGATATCGATATGGATATCGATATGGATATCGATATGGATATTGATATGGATATCGATATGGATATCGATATGGATATCGCTACGGACATCGCTATGGATATCGATATGGATATCGATATGGATATCGATATGGATATCGATATCGATATCATTATGGATAGCCGATATGGATTTATCGATATGGATGTCGATACGGATATCGATATGGGTATCGATATGGATATCGATATGGATATCGATGTCGATCATGGATCATGTATATGGATATCGGGGTGTCGATATGGATATCGATATCGATATCGATATGGGTTTCGATATGGGATACTCGATATTGGATATCGACTGGTTATCGATATGGATATCGACATGGATATCCATATGGATATCGATGGCGGACGACGATGACGGACATCGATATGGATATCGAGGCGGCTATCGATATGGATATCGACATGGCTATCGATATGGATATCGATATGGATATCGATGCGGATATCGATATGGATATCGATATGGATATCGATATGGATGTTCATATGGACCGATATGACGATATCGATATGGATATCGATATGGATATCGATATGGATATCGATATGGATATCGATGTGGATATCGATATGGATATCGATATGGATATCGATATGGATATTTATATGGATATCAATTTGGATAGCGATATGGCTATCGATATGTATATCGATATGAGTTGTTATCGATATGGATATCGATATGGATATCGATATGGATATCGATATGCGATATCGATAAGTGGATATCGTTACGGATATCGACATGGATATCGATATGGGTATCGATATCGATATGGACAAGTGGCGTATCGATTTATCTATCGATATGTGATGATTGATATGGATATCAGATATGGATATCGATTATGAGTTACTGATATGGATATCAATATGGATATCGATATGGATATCGATATGGGATATCGATATCGATAGCGGATACAGTATATATCATTATGGTTTATCGATATGGATATCGATATGGATATCGATATGGATATTTCGATACGTGATACCGATGCGGATATCGATATTGATATCGATATGGATATCGGATGATGACACGATATATCGATGCTGATGAATGGATGGCGATATCGATATGGATATCGATATGGATAATTATTGCGGAGATCTATGGCGGATATCGATATGGATATCGATAATGATATGTGAATATGTATAATGATATAAGCCACGATATGGATATCGATATCGATATGGATATCGATATGGATATCGATATGGATATCGATATGGATATGTATATCGATATGGTTATCGATATGGATATCGATATGGATATCTATATGGATATCGATATGGACATCGATATGGATATCGATATGGATATCGATATGGATATCGATATGGATATCGATATGGATATCGATATGGATATCGATATGGATATCGATATGGATATCGATATGGATATCGATATGGATATCGATATGTGATATCGATATGGATACGATATGATATATCATTATGACACGAGATTATGATGATCGATACGGATATGTCGATATGGATATCGATATGGATAGAAATGGATATAATTATCGATATGGATATCGATATGGATATCAATATGATATCGATATGGATATGATTGGCTATCGATATGGTTATCGATCTGGATATCGCATATGGATATCGATATGGATATCGTAGATATGGATATCGATATGGACATCACTGCAGCGGATATCGATGGGCGGATATCATATTGCAAGTATCGATATCGATATGGATATGTATATCGATTTGGTTATCGATATGGATATCGATATGGATATCGATATGGATATCGATATGGATATTGATATGGATATCAATATGGATATCGATATGGATATCGATATGGATATCGATAACAGATACGGATATGGCTATCGAGCTGTATAGAGATAATGATATGGATATTGATATGGTTATCGATATGCATTTCGATATGGATATCGATATGACACGATAAGATATTGGTTCGATGGGGATGGTCATATGGATATCGTTATGGACAATGATATGGATGATCGATATGGATGGTCGATATGGATATTGATATGGATATCGATCTGGGCGGATATCAGATATCGATATGAATATGTATATCGATATGGTTATCGATATGATGGTCTGATGTTTGATATGGATGGCGTATATGGATCGATACGATATCGACATATGGATATGTATACGATATGGTTATCGATATGGATATCGATATGGATATCGATACGGACGGTCGATATGGACGATATGATAGAAATGGATATGGACATCCACGTGGATATCGACATGCATATCCATATGGATATCGATATGGATATCGATATGGATATCGATATGGATATCGATATGCGGATAATGATATGGACATC
>JAEIGI010000127.1:0-86128 GCA_018903615.1 Drosophila neocordata
TGTCCATTCGATATCCACATCGACAACCATATTCACATCGATATCCATATCGATATCCATATCGATTTCCACATCGATAACCATATCCATATCGATATCTATATCGATCCATATCGATATCCACATCGATAACCATATTCAGATCGATATCCATATCGATCCATATCGATATCCATATCGATATCCATATCGATATCCATATCGATATCCATATCGATATCCATATCGATATCCATATCGATATCCATATCGATACCCATAACCACATCGATATCCATATCGATCCGTATCGATATCCATATCCATCCATATCGATATCCATATCGATATCCATATCGATATCCATATCGATTACCAAATCCACATCGATATCCATATCGATCCATATCGATATCCGCATCGATATCCATATCGATATCCATATCCACATCGATATTCATATCGTTATCCATATCAATATTCCTATCCATGTCCATATCGATATCCACATCGATAACCATATCCATATCAATATCTATATCGATCCATATCAATATCCATATCGATCACCACATTCACATCTATATTCATATCGATACATATCGACATCCATATCGATATCTATATCGATCCATATCGATATCCACATCGATAACCATATTCACATCGATATCCATATCGATATCCATATCGATTTCCACATCGATAACCATATCCATATCGATATCTATATCGATCCATATCGATATCCACATCGATAACCATATTCAGATCGATATCCATATCGATCCATATCGATATCCATATCGATATCCATATCGATATCCATATCGATATCCATATCGATATCCATATCGATATCCATATCGATATCCATATCGATACCCATAACCACATCGATATCCATATCGATCCGTATCGATATCCATATCCATCCATATCGATATCCATATCGATATCCATATCGATATCCATATCGATATCCATATCGATATCCATATCGATATCCATATCGATATCCATATCGATATCCATATCGATATCCATATCGATATCCATATCGATATCCATATCGATTTCCATATCGATATCCATATTGATATCCTCATCGATATCCATATTGTTATCCATATCAATATTCCTATCCATGTCCATATCGATATACATATCGTTATCCATATCGATATCCATATTGGTATCCATATCCATATCGATATCTATATCGATCCATATCGATATCCATATCGATAACCATATTCACATCGATATCTATATCGATCCATATCAATATCCATATCGATCACCACATTCACATCTATATTCATATCGATACATATCGACATCCATATCGATATCCATATCGATGTCCATATCGATATCCATATCGATATCCATATCGATCCACATCGATATCCATATCGATATCCATATCGATATCCATATCGATATCCATATCGATATCCATATCGATACCCATAACCACATCGATATCCATATCGATCCGTATCGATATCCATATCGATCCGTATCGATATCCATATCGTTATCCATATCGATATCCATATCGATATCCATATCGATATCCATATCGATATCCATATCGATATACATATCGATATCCATATCTTAATCCATTTCGATATCCACATTGTTATCCATATCAATATCCATATCGATATTCATATCGATATCCAAATCGATATACATAGCGATATCCATATCGATATCCATATCGATATCCATATCGCTATCCATATCGATAACCAAATCCACATCGATATCCATATCGATCCATATCGATATCCGCATCGATTTCCATATCGATATCCATATCTACATCGATATTCATATCGATATCCATATCCACATCGATATTCATATCGTTATCCATATTAATATTCCTATCCATGTCCATATCGATATCCACATCGATAACCATATCCATATCAATATCTATATCGATCCATATCGATATCCATATCGATAACCACATTCACATCTATATTGATATCGATACATATCGACATCCATATCGATATCCATATCGATATCCATATCGATATCCATATCGATATCCATATCGATATACATATCGATATCCATATCTTAATCCATTTCGATATCCATATTGTTATCCATATCAATATCCATATCGATATTCATATCGATATCCAAATCGATGTACATAGCGATATCCATATCGATATCCATATCGATGTCCACATAGATATCCATATCGATATCCATATCGATCCACATCGATATCCATATCCACATCGATATTCATATCGATATTCATAATGATATCCTCATCGATATCCATATCGCTATCCATATCAATATTCCTATTCATGTCCATATCGATATCCACATCGATAACCATATCCATATCGATATCTATATCGATCCATATCGATATCCACATCGATAACCATATTCAGATCGATATCCATATCGATCCATATCGATATCCATATCGATATCCATATCGATATCCATATCGATATCCATATCGATACCCATAACCACATCGATATCCATATCGATCCGTATCGATATCCATATCGATATCCATATCGATATCCATATCGATATCCATATCGATATCCATATCGATATCCATATCGATATCCATATCGATATCCATATCGATACCCATAACCACATCGACATCCATATCGATCCGTATTGATATCCATATCCATCCGTATCGATATCCATATCGATATCCATATCGATATCCATATCGATATCCATATCGATATCCATATCGATATCCATATCGATATCCATATCGATATCCATATCGATATCCATATCGATACCCATAACCACATCGATATCCATATCGATCCGTATCGATATCCATATCGATCCGTATCGATATCCATATCGATCCGTATCGATATCCATATCGATATCCATATCGATATCCATATCGATATCCATATCGATATCCATATCGATATCCATATCGATATCCATATCGATATCCATATCGATATCCATATCGATATACATATCGATATCCATATCTTAATCCATTTCGATATCCATATTGTTATCCATATCAATATCCATATCGATATTCATATCGATATCCAAATCGATATACATAGCGATATCCATATTGATTTTCATATCGATCGATATCCATATCGATGTGGATATCGATATGGATATCGATATGGATAGATATGGATATTATTATGAAAATCGATATCGATATGTATATCGATTTGGATATCGATATGAATATCGATATGGATATTGATATGGATAACTATATGGATATCGAAATGGATTACGATATGGATATCGATATATATCGATAAACATAGCGATATCCATATCGATATCCATCTCGATATCCAAATCGATATCCATCTCCATATCAATATCGGGTTCCATATCGATATCCATAGAGATATATATATGGATATCCATATCGATTACTCTATCGATATTCATAACTATATACAAAACATTATACAAATCGGTATCCATATCTATATCCATATAGATGTCCATATAGATATCCACAAAGATATCCATGTCGATATCCATATCCACATTGATATTCATATCGATATTCATATCGATATTCATATCGATATTCATATCGATATTCATATCGATATCCTCATCGATATCCTCATCGATATCCATATCAATATTCCTATCCATGTACATATCGATATCCATATCGATATCCACATCGATAACCATATCCATATCGATATCTATATCGATCCATATCGATCCATATCGATCCATATCGATATCCATATCAATAACCACATTCACATCGATATCCATATCGATATCCATATAGATCCACCTCGATATCCATATCGATCTATATCGATATCCATATCGATATCCATATCGATATCCATATCGATATCCATGTCGATATCCATGTCGATATCCATATCCACATCGATATTCATATCGATATTCATATCGATATTCATATCGATATCCTCATCGATATCCATATCGCTATCCATATCAATATTCCTATCCATGTACATGTCGATATCCATATCGATATCCACATCGATAACCATATCCATATCGATATCTATATCGATCCATATCGATATCCACATCGATCCATATCGATCCATATCGATATCCATATCGATAACCACATCGATCCATATCGATACCCATATCGATACCCATATCGATAACCAAATGCACATCGATATCCATATCGATCCATATCGATATCCATATCGATATCCATATCGATATCCATATCGGTATCCATATCGATATCCATGTCCACATCGATATTCATATCGATATCCATATCGATATCCATATCGACATCCTCATCGATATCCATATCGTTATCCATATCAATATTCCTATCAATGTCCATATCGATATCCATATCGATATCCATATCGATATCCATATCGATATCCATATCGGTAACCATATCCATACCCATATCGATAACCAAATGCACATTGATATCCATATCGATCCATATTGATATCCATATCGATATCCAAATCGATATACATAGCGATATCCATATTGATTGATTTAGATATTGATTCGGATATCGATTTGAATAGCGATATGGATATCGATATGGGTATCGATATGGATATCAACCATCCATGTCCATTCGATATCCACATCGACAACCATGTCCATATCGATATCTATATCGATCCATATCGATATCCACATCGATAACCATATTCAGATCGATATCCATATCGATCCATATCGATATCCATATCGGTATCCATATCGATATCCATATCGATATCCATATCGATATCCATATCGATATCCATATTCACATCGATATCCATATCGATATCCATATCGATTTCCACATCGATAACCATATCCATATCGATATCTATATCGATCCATATCGATATCCACATCGATAACCATATTCAGATCGATATCCATATCGATCCATATCGATATCCATATCGATATCCATATCGATATCCATATCGATATCCATATCGATATCCATATCGATATCCATATCGATATCCATATTCACATCGATATCCATATCGATATCCATATCGATTTCCACATCGATAACCATATCCATATCGATATCTATATCGATCCATATCGATATCCACATCGATAACCATATTCAGATCGATATCCATATCGATCCATATCGATATCCATATCGATATCCATATCGATATCCATATCGATCCATATCGATATCCATATCGATACCCATAACCACATCGATATCCATATCGATCCGTATCGATATCCATATCGATATCCATATCGATATCCATATCGATATCCATATCGATATCCATATCGATATCCATATCGATATCCATATCGATATCCATATCGATATCCATATCGATATCCATATCGATACCCATAACCACATCGATATCCATATCGATCCGTATCGATATCCATATCCATCCGTATCGATATCCATATCGATATCCATATCGATATCCATATCGATATCCATATCGATACCCATAACCACATCGATATCCATATCGATCCGTATCGATATCCATATCGATCCGTATCGATATCCATATCGATATCCATATCGATATCCATATCGATATCCATATCGATAGCCATATCGATATCCATATCGATATCGATATGGATATCGATATGTATATCGATATAGATATCGATACGGATATCGATTTGAATAGCGATATGGATATCGATATGGGTATCGGAATGGATATCAACATGGATATCGATATGGATAGATATGGATATTATTATGAAAATCGATATCGATATGTATATCGATTTGGATATCGATATGAATATCGATATGGATATTGATATGGATAACTATATGGATATCGAAATGGATTACGATATGGATATCGATATATATCGATAAACATAGCGATATCCATATCGATATCCATCTCGATATCCAAATCGATATCCATCTCCATATCAATATCGGGTTCCATATCGATATCCATAGAGATATATATATGGATATCCATATCGATTACTCTATCGATATTCATAACTATATACAAAACATTATACAAATCGGTATCCATATCTATATCCATATAGATGTCCATATAGATATCCACAAAGATATCCATGTCGATATCCATATCCACATTGATATTCATATCGATATTCATATCGATATTCATATCGATATCCATATCGATATCCACATCGATAACCATATCCATATCGATATCTATATCGATCCATATCGATATCCATATCAATAACCACATTCACATCGATATCCATATCGATATCCATATCGATATCCATATAGATCCACCTCGATATCCATATCGATCTATATCGATATCCATATCGATATCCATATCGATATCCATGTCGATATCCATGTCGATATCCATATCCACATCGATATTCATATCGATATTCATATCGATATTCATATCGATATTCATATCGATATTCATATCGATATTCATATCGATATCCTCATCGATATCCATATCGCTATCCATATCAATATTCCTATCCATGTACATGTCGATATCCATATCGATATCCACATCGATAACCATATTCATATCGATATCTATATCGATCCATATCGATATCCACATCGATCCATATCGATCCATATCGATATCCATATCGATAACCACATTCACATCGATATCCATATCGATATCCATATCGATATCCATATCGATATCCATATCGATCCACCTCGATATCCATATCGATCTATATCGATATCCATATAGATATCCACATCGATACCCATATCCATATCGATATCTATATCGATCCATATCGATATCCACATCGATAACCATATTCACATCGATATCCATATCGATCCATATCGATCCATATCGATATCCATATCGATATCCATATCGATATCCATATCGATATCCACATCGATATCCATATCGATATCCATATCGATATCCATGTCCACATCGATATTCATCGATATCCATATCGATATCCATGTCCACATCGATATTCATCGATATCCATATCGTTATCCATATCAATATTCCTATCAATGTCCATATCGATATCCATATCGATATCCATATCGATATCCATATCGGTAACCATATCCGTATCGATATCTATATCGATCCATATCGATATCCCTACCGATATCCATATCGATCCATAT
The DNA here is from genome assembly GCA_018903615.1 of Drosophila neocordata. Classification (NCBI taxonomy): domain Eukaryota; kingdom Metazoa; phylum Arthropoda; class Insecta; order Diptera; family Drosophilidae; genus Drosophila; species Drosophila neocordata. The sequence goes on from JAEIGI010000127.1 coordinate 7,151, forward strand.
CGATATCCATATCGATAATCATATCCACATCGATATCCATATCGATCCGTATCGATATGCATATCGATCCGTATCGATATGCATATCGATAGCCATATTCACATCGATATCCATATCCATATCGATATTCCTTTCCATGCCCATATTGATATCCATATGGATATTTATATCGATATCCATATCGGTAACCATATCGATATTTATATCGGTAACCATATCCATATCGATATACATATCGATATTTATACCGATATCCATATCGGTAACCATATCGATATTCATATCGGTAACCATATCCATATCTATATCTATATCGATCCATATCGATATCCATATCGATATCCATATCGATAACCATATTCACATCGATATCCATATCGATATACATATCGATATCCATATCGATATCCATATCGATATCCATATCGATATCCATATCCACATCGATATCCATATCGATATCCTCATCGATATCCATATCGCAATCCATATCAATATTCCAATCCATGTCCATATCGATATCCATATAGATATCCACATCGATAACCATATTTACATCGATATCCATATCGATCCATATCGATATCCATATCGTTATCCACATCGATCCATATCGATACCCATATCGATACCCATATCGATAACCAAATGCACATCGATATCCATATCGATCCATATCGATATCCATATCGGTATCCATATCGATATCCATGTCCACATCGATATTCATATCGATATCCATATCGATATCCATATCGACATCCTCATCGATATCCATATCGTTATCCATATCAATATTCCTATCAATGTCCATATCGATATCCATATCCATCTCGATATCTATATCGATCCATATCGATATCCACATCGATAACCGTATTCACATCGATATCCATATCGATCCATATCGATATCCATATCGATATCCACATCGATCCATATCGATACCCATATCGATAACCAAATGCACATTGATATCCATATCGATCCATATTGATATCCAAATCGATATCCATATCGATCCATATCCATATGGATATTTATATCGATATCCATATCGGTAACCATATCGATATTTATATCGGTAACCATATCCATATCGATATCCATATCGATATTTATACCGATATCCATATCGGTAACCATATCGATATTCATATCGGTAACCACATCCATATCTATATCTATATCGATCCATATCGATATCCATATCGATATCCATATCGATAACCACATTCACATCGATATCCATATCGATCCATATCGATCCATATCGATATCCACATCGATATGAATATCGATATAAATATCGATATCCATATCGATGTCCATATCGATATCCATATCGATATCCATATCGATATCCATATCGATATCCATATCGACATCCATATCGATCCATATCGATATCGATATCGATATCCATATCGATATCCATATCGATGTCCATATCGATAACCAAATCCACATCGATATCCATATCGATCCATATCGATATCCGCATCGATATCCATGTCCACATCGATATTCATACCGTTATCCATATCAATATTCCTATCCAAGTCCATATCGATATCCACATCGATAACCATATCCATATCGATATCTATATCGATCCATATCGATATCCATATCGATATCCATATCGATATCCATATCGATATCCATATCGATAACCATATACACATTGATATCCATATCGATCCGTATCGATATCCATATCGATAGCCATATTCACATCGATATCCATATCGATATCCGCATCGATATCCATATCCACATCGATATTTATATCGTTATCCATATCGATAACCAAATCCGCATCGATATCCATATGGATCCATATCGATATCCTCATCGATATCCATATCGTTATCCATATCAATATTCCTTTCCATGCCCATATTGATATCCATATCGATATTTATATCGATATCCATATCGCTAACCATATCGATATTCATATCGGTAACCATATCGATATTTATATCGATATCCATATCGGTAACCATATCGATATTCATATCGGTAACCAAATCCATCTCGATATCTGTATCGATCCATATCGATATCCATATCGATAACCATATTCATATCGATATCCATATCGATATCCATATCGATATCCATATCGATCCATATCGATATCCGCATCGATATCCATGTCCACATCGATATTCATACCGTTATCCATATCAATATTCCTATCCAAGTCCATATCGATATCCACATCGATAACCATATCCATATCGATATCTATATCGATCCATATCGATATCCATATCGATATCCATATCGATATCCATATCGATATCCATATCGATAACCATATACACATTGATATCCATATCGATCCATATCGATCCATATCGCTAACCATATCGATATTCATATCGGTAACCATATCCATATCTATATCGATCCATATCGATATCCATATCGATATCTATATCGATAACCATATTCACATCGATATCCATATCGATATACATATCGATATCCATATCGATATCCATATCGATATCCATATCGATATCCATATCCACATCGATATCCATATCGATATCCTCATCGATATCCATATCGCTATCCATATCAATATTCCTATCCATGTCCATATCGATATCCATATAGATATCCATATCGATAACCATATCCATATCGATATCTATATCGATCCATATCGATATCCACATCGATAACCATATTCACATCGATATCCATATCAATCCATATCGATATCCATATCGTTATCCACATCGATCCATATCGATACCCATATCGATAACCAAATGCACATCGATATCCATATCGATCCATATCGATATCCATATCGATATCCATATCGATATCCATATCGGTATCCATATCGATATCCATGTCCACATCGATATTCATATCGATATCCATATCGATATCCATATCGACATCCTCATCGATATCCATATCGTTATCCATATCAATATTCCTATCAATGTCCATATCGTTATCCATATCGATATCCATATCGATATCCATATCGGTAACCATATCCATATCGATATCTATATCGATCCATATCAATATCCACATCGATAACCATATTCACATCGATATCCATATCGATCCATATCGATATCCATATCGATATCCACATCGATCCATATCGATACCCATATCGATACCCATATCGATAACCAAATGCACATTGATATCCATATCGATCCATATTGATATCCAAATCGATATCCATATCGATCCATATCCATATGGATATTTATATCGATATCCATATCGGTAACCATATCGATATTTATATCGGTAACCATATCGATATTTATATCGGTAACCATATCCATATCGATATCCATATCGATATTTATACCGAAATCCATATCGGTAACCATATCGATATTCATATCGGTAACCACATCCATATCTATATCTATATCGATCCATATCGATATCCATATCGATATCCATATCGATATCCATATCGATAACCATATTCACATGATATCCATATCGATATACATATCGATATCCATATCGATATCCATATCGATATCCATATCGATATCCATATCCACATCGATATCCATATCGATATCCTCATCGATATCCATATCGCTATCCATATCAATATTCCTATCCATGTCCATATCGACATCCATATAGATATCCATATCGATAACCATATCCATATCGATATCCATATCGGTATCCATAATCCACATCGATAACCATATTCACATCGATATCCATATCGATCCATATCGATATCCATATCGATATCCACATCGATCCATATCGATACCCATATCGATAACCAAATGCACGTCGATATCCATATCGATTAATATTGATATCCAAATCGATATCCATATCGATCCATATCGATATCCATATCGATATCCATATCGATATCCATATCGATATCCATATCGATATCCATATCGATATCCATATCGATATCCATATCGATATCCATATCGATATCCATATCGATATCCATATCGATATCCATATCGATATCCATATCGATATCCATATCGATATCCATATCGATATCCATATCGATATCCATATCGATATCCATGTCCACATCGATATTCATATCGATATCCATATCGATATCCATATCGACATAATCATCGATATCCATATCGTTATCCATATCAATATTCCTATCAATGTCCATATCGATATCCATATCGATATCCATATCGGTATCCATATCGGTAAACCATATCCATATCGATATCTATATCGATCCATATTGATATCCATACCGATATCCATATCGATCCATATCGATATCCATATCGATAACCATATCCACATCGATATCCATATCGATCCGTATCGATATGCATATCGATCCGTATCGATCCATATGGATATTTATATCGATATGCATATCGGTAACATATCGATATTTATATCGGTAACCATATCCATATCGATATACATATCGATATTTATACCGATATCCATATCGGTAACCATATCGATATTCATATCGGTAACCATATCCATATCTATATCTATATCGATCCATATCGATGTCCATATCGATATCCATATCGATAACCATATTCACATCGATATCCATATCGATATACATATCGATATCCATATCGATATCCATATCGATATCCATATCCATATCGATATCCATATCGATATCCTCATCGATATCCATATCGCTATCCATATCAATATTCCTATCCATGTCCATATCGATATCCATATAGATATCCATATCGATAACCATATCCATATCGATATCTATATCGATCCATATCGATATCCACATCGATAACCATATTCACATCGATATCCATATCGATCCATATCGATATCCATATCGTTATCCACATCGATCCATATCGATACCCATATCGATAACCAAATGCACATCGATATCCATATCGATCCATATCGATATCCATATCGATATCAATATCGATATCCATATCGGTATCCATATCGATATCCATATCCATATCCATATCGGTATCCATATCGATATCCATGTCCACATCGATATTCATATCGATATCCATATCGATATCCACATCGACATCCTCATCGATATCCATATCGTTATCCAATATTCCAATCAATGTCCATATCGATATCCACATCGATATCCATATCGATATCCATATTGATATCCTCATCGATATCCATATCGCTATCCATATCAATATTCCTATCCATGTCCATATCGATATCCATATAGATATCCATATCGATAACTATATCCATATCGATATCTATATCGATCCATATCGATATTCACATCGATATGCATATCGATCCATATCGATATCCATATCGATATCCACATCGATATCCACATCGATCCATATCGATACCCATATCGATAACCAAATGCACATCGATATCCATATCGATCCATATTGATATCCATACCGATATCCATATCGATCCATATCGATATCCATATCGATAACCATATCCACATCGATATCCACATCGATGCGTATCGATATGCATATCGATAGCCATATTCACATCGATATCCATATCCATATCGATATTCCTTTCCATGCCCATATTGATATCCATATCGATATTTATATCGATATCCATATCGGTATCCATATCGGTAACCATATCCATATCGATATCTATATCGATCCATATTGATATTCATACCGATATCCATATCGATCCATATCGATATCCATATCGATAACCATATCCACATCGATATCCATATCGGTATCCATATCGGTAACCATATCCATATCGATATCTATATCGATCCATATTGATATCCATACCGATATCCATATCGATCCATATCGATATCCATATCGATAACCATATCCACATCGATATCCATATCGATCCGTATCGATATGCATATCGATCCGTATCGATCCATATGGATATTTATATCGATATGCATATCGGTAACATATCGATATTTATATCGGTAACCATATCCATATCGATATACATATCGATATTTATACCGATATCCATATCGGTAACCATATCGATATTCATATCGGTAACCATATCCATATCTATATCTATATCGATCCATATCGATGTCCATATCGATATCCATATCGATAACCATATTCACATCGATATCCATATCGATATACATATCGATATCCAAATCGATATCCATATCGATATCCATATCCATATCGATATCCATATCGATATCCATATCCATATCGATATCCATATCGATATCCTCATCGATATCCATATCGCTATCCATATCAATATTCCTATCCATGTCCATATCGATATCCATATAGATATCCATATCGATAACCATATCCATATCGATATCTATATCGATCCATATCGATATCCACATCGATAACCATATTCACATCGATATCCATATCGATCCATATCGATATCCATATCGTTATCCACATCGATCCATATCGATACCCATATCGATAACCAAATGCACATCGATATCCATATCGATCCATATCGATATCCATATCGATATCCATATCGATATCCATATCGATATCCATATCGGTATCCATATCGATAACCAAATGCACATTGATATCCATATCGATCCATATTGATATCCAAATCGATATCCATATCGATCCATATCCATATGGATATTTATATCGATATCCATATCGGTAACCATATCGATATTTATATCGGTAACCATATCCATATCGATATCCATATCGATATTTATACCGAAATCCATATCGGTAACCATATCGATATTCATATCGGTAACCACATCCATATCTATATCTATATCGATCCATATCGATATCCATATCGATATCCATATCGATAACCATATTCACATGATATCCATATCGATATACATATCGATATCCATATCGATATCCATATCGATATCCATATCGATATCCATATCGATATCCATATCCACATCGATATCCATATCGATATCCTCATCGATATCCATATCGCTATCCATATCAATATTCCTATCCATGTCCATATCGACATCCATATAGATATCCATATCGATAACCATATCCATATCGATATCCATATCGGTATCCATAATCCACATCGATAACCATATTCACATCGATATCCATATCGATCCATATCGATATCCATATCGATATCCACATCGATCCATATCGATAACCAAATGCACATCGATATCCATATCGATTAATATTGATATCCAAATCGATATCCATATCGATCCATATCGATATCCATATCGATATCCATATCGATATCCATATCGATATCCATATCGATATCCATATCGATATCCATATCCATATCGATATCCATATCGATATCCATATCGATATCCATATCGATATCCATATCGATATCCATATCTATATCCATATCGATATCCATATCGATATCCATATCGATATCCATATCGATATCCATATCGATATCCATATCGATATCCATGTCCACATCGATATTCATATCGATATCCATATCGATATCCATATCGACATAATCATCGATATCCATATCGTTATCCATATCAATATTCCTATCAATGTCCATATCGATATCCATATCGATATCCATATCGGTATCCATATCGGTAACCATATCCATATCGATATCTATATCGATCCATATTGATATCCATACCGATATCCATATCGATCCATATCGATATCCATATCGATAACCATATCCACATCGATATCCATATCGATCCGTATCGATATGCATATCGATCCGTATCGATCCATATGGATATTTATATCGATATGCATATCGGTAACATATCGATATTTATATCGGTAACCATATCCATATCGATATACATATCGATATTTATACCGATATCCATATCGGTAACCATATCGATATTCATATCGGTAACCATATCCATATCTATATCTATATCGATCCATATCGATGTCCATATCGATATCCATATCGATAACCATATTCACATCGATATCCATATCGATATACATATCGATATCCATATCGATATCCATATCGATATCCATATCCATATCGATATCCATATCGATATCCTCATCGATATCCATATCGCTATCCATATCAATATTCCTATCCATGTCCATATCGATATCCATATAGATATCCATATCGATAACCATATCCATATCGATATCTATATCGATCCATATCGATATCCACATCGATAACCATATTCACATCGATATCCATATCGATCCATATCGATATCCATATCGTTATCCACATCGATCCATATCGATACCCATATCGATAACCAAACGCACATCGATATCCATATCGATCCATATCGATATCCATATCGATATCCATATCGATATCCATATCGGTATCCATATCGATATCCATATCCATATCCATATCGGTATCCATATCGATATCCATGTCCACATCGATATTCATATCGATATCCATATCGATATCCACATCGACATCCTCATCGATATCCATATCGTTATCCAATATTCCTATCAATGTCCATATCGATATCTACATCGATATCCATATCGATATCCATATTGATATCCTCATCGATATCCATATCGCTATCCATATCAATATTCCTATCCATGTCCATATCGATATCCATATAGATATCCATATCGATAACTATATCCATATCGATATCTATATCGATCCATATCGATATTCACATCGATATGCATATCGATCCATATCGATATCCATATCGATATCCACATCGATATCCACATCGATCCATATCGATACCCATATCGATAACCAAATGCACATCGATATCCATATCGATCCATATTGATATCCATACCGATATCCATATCGATCCATATCGATATCCACATCGATAACCATATCCACATGGATATCCACATCGATGCGTATCGATATGCATATCGATAGCCATATTCACATCGATATCCATATCCATATCGATATTCCTTTCCATGCCCATATTGATATCCATATCGATATTTATATCGATATCCATATCGGTATCCATATCGGTAACCATATCCATATCGATATCTATATCGATCCATATTGATATTCATACCGATATCCATATCGATCCATATCGATATCCATATCGATAACCATATCCACATCGATATCCATATCGGTATCCATATCGGTAACCATATCCATATCGATATCTATATCGATCCATATTGATATCCATACCGATATCCATATCGATCCATATCGATATCCATATCGATAACCATATCCACATCGATATCCATATCGATCCGTATCGATATGCATATCGATCCGTATCGATCCATATGGATATTTATATCGATATGCATATCGGTAACATATCGATATTTATATCGGTAACCATATCCATATCGATATACATATCGATATTTATACCGATATCCATATCGGTAACCATATCGATATTCATATCGGTAACCATATCCATATCTATATCTATATCGATCCATATCGATGTCCATATCGATATCCATATCGATAACCATATTCACATCGATATCCATATCGATATACATATCGATATCCATATCGATATCCATATCGATATCCATATCCATATCGATATCCATATCGATATCCATATCCATATCGATATCCATATCGATATCCTCATCGATATCCATATCGCTATCCATATCAATATTCCTATCCATGTCCATATCGATATCCATATAGATATCCATATCGATAACCATATCCATATCGATATCTATATCGATCCATATCGATATCCACATCGATAACCATATTCACATCGATATCCATATCGATCCATATCGATATCCATATCGTTATCCACATCGATCCATATCGATACCCATATCGATAACCAAATGCACATCGATATCCATATCGATCCATATCGATATCCATATCGATATCCATATCGATATCCATATCGGTATCCATATCGATATCCATATCGATATCCATATCGGTATCCATATCGATATCCATGTCCACATCGATATTCATATCGATATCCATATCGATATCCACATCGACATCCTCATCGATATCCATATCGTTATCCAATATTCCTATCAATGTCCATATCGATATCCACATCGATATCCATATCGATATCCATATTGATATCCTCATCGATATCCATATCGCTATCCATATCAATATTCCTATCCATGTCCATATCGATATCCATATAGATATCCATATCGATAACCATATCCATATCGATATCTATATCGATCCATATCGATATTCACATCGATATGCATATCGATCCATATCGATATCCATATCGATATCCACATCGATATCCACATCGATCCATATCGATACCCATATCGATAACCAAATGCACATCGATATCCATATCGATCCATATTGATATCCATACCGATATCCATATCGATCCATATCGATATCCATATCCATAACCATATCCACATCGATATCCATATCGATGCGTATCGATATGCATATCGATAGCCATATTCACATCGATATCCATATCCATATCGATATTCCTTTCCATGCCCATATTGATATCCATATCGATATTTATATCGATATCCATATCGGTATCCATATCGGTAACCATATTCATATCGATATCTATATCGATCCATATTGATATCCATACCGATATCCATATCGATCCATATCGATATCCATATCGATAACCATATCCACATCGATATCCATATCGGTATCCATATCGGTAACCATATCCATATCGATATCTATATCGATCCATATTGATATCCATACCGATATCCATATCGATCCATATCGATATCCATATCGATAACCATATCCACATCGATATCCATATCGATCCGTATCGATATGCATATCGATCCGTATCGATCCATATGGATATTTATATCGATATGCATATCGGTAACATATCGATATTTATATCGGTAACCATATCCATATCGATATACATATCGATATTTATACCGATATCCATATCGGTAACCATATCGATATTCATATCGGTAACCATATCCATATCTATATCTATATCGATCCATATCGATGTCCATATCGATATCCATATCGATAACCATATTCACATCGATATCCATATCGATATACATATCGATATCCATATCGATATCCATATCGATATCCATATCCATATCGATATCCATATCGATATCCTCATCGATATCCATATCGCTATCCATATCAATATTCCTATCCATGTCCATATCGATATCCATATAGATATCCATATCGATAACCATATCCATATCGATATCTATATCGATCCATATCGATATCCACATCGATAACCATATTCACATCGATATCCATATCGATCCATATCGATATCCATATCGTTATCCACATCGATCCATATCGATACCCATATCGATAACCAAATGCACATCGATATCCATATCGATATCCATATCGATATCCATATCGATATCCATATCGGTATCCATATCGATATCCATATCGATATCCATATCGGTATCCATATCGATATCCATGTCCACATCGATATTCATATCGATATCCATATCGATATCCACATCGACATCCTCATCGATATCCATATCGTTATCCAATATTCCTATCAATGTCCATATCGATATCCACATCGATATCCATATCGATATCCATATTGATATCCTCATCGATATCCATATCGCTATCCATATCAATATTCCTATCCATGTCCATATCGATATCCATATAGATATCCATATCGATAACCATATCCATATCGATATCTATATCGATCCATATCGATATTCACATCGATATGCATATCGATCCATATCGATATCCATATCGATATCCACATCGATATCCACATCGATCCATATCGATACCCATATCGATAACCAAATGCACATCGATATCCATATCGATCCATATTGATATCCATACCGATATCCATATCGATCCATATCGATATCCATATCGATAACCATATCCACATCGATATCCATATCGATGCGTATCGATATGCATATCGATAGCCATATTCACATCGATATCCATATCCATATCGATATTCCTTTCCATGCCCATATTGATATCCATATCGATATTTATATCGATATCCATACCGGTAACCATATCGATATTCATATCGGTAGCCATATCCATATCGATATCCATATCGATATTTATACCGATATCCATATCGGTAACCATATCGATATTCATATCGGTAACCATATCTATATCTATATTTATATCGATCCATATCGATATCCATATCGATATCCATATCGATAACCATATTCACATCGATATCCATATCGATATACATATCTATATCCATATCGATATCCATATCGATATCCATATCCAATCCATATTCATATCGATATGCATATCCACATCGATATTCATATCGTTATCCATATCAATATTCCCATTCATGTCCATATCGATATCCACATCGATAACCATATCCATACCGATATCTATATCGCTAACCACATTCACATCGATATCCAAATCGATCCATAACAATATCCATATCGATATCCATATCGATATCCATATCGATAACCAAATCCACATTGATATCCATATCGATCCATATCGATCCATATCGATTTCCAAATCGATATTTATATCGATATCCATATCGATATCCATATTGATATCCATATCGATATCCATATCAATATCCATATCGATATCCATATCGATATCCATGTCCACGTCGATATATCGATATCGATATTCATATCGATATCCATGTCGATTTCCATATCGAATTCCATATCCACATCGATATTCATATATATATATGAATATCCATATCGATATCCATATCGATAACCAAATCCACATCGATATCCATATCGATCCATATCGATATCCAAATCGATATCCATATCGATATCCATATCGATATCCATATCGATATCCAAGTCCACATCGATATTCATATCGATATCCATATTGATATCCTCATCGATATCCATATCGTTATCCATATCAATATTCCTATCCATGTCCATATCGATATCCATATCGATATCCATATCGATATCCATATCGATATCCATATCGATATCCATATCGATATCCATATCGATATCCATATAGATATCCATATCGATATCCATATCGATATAAATATCGATATCCATATCGATAACCATATCCACATCGATATCCATATCGGTATCCATATCGGTAACCATATCCATATCGATATCTATATCGATCCATATTGATATCCATACCGATATCCATATCGATCCATATCGATATCCATATCGATAACCATATCCACATCGATATCCATATCGATCCGTATCGATATGCATATCGATCCGTATCGATCCATATGGATATTTATATCGATATGCATATCGGTAACATATCGATATTTATATCGGTAACCATATCCATATCGATATACATATCGATATTTATACCGATATCCATATCGGTAACCATATCGATATTCATATCGGTAACCATATCCATATCTATATCTATATCGATCCATATCGATGTCCATATCGATATCCATATCGATAACCATATTCACATCGATATCCATATCGATATACATATCGATATCCATATCGATATCCATATCGATATCCATATCCATATCGATATCCATATCGATATCCTCATCGATATCCATATCGCTATCCATATCAATATTCCTATCCATGTCCATATCGATATCCATATAGATATCCATATCGATAACCATATCCATATCGATATCTATATCGATCCATATCGATATTCACATCGATATGCATATCGATCCATATCGATATCCATATCGATATCCACATCGATATCCACATCGATCCATATCGATACCCATATCGATAACCAAATGCACATCGATATCCATATCGATCCATATTGATATCCATACCGATATCCATATCGATCCATATCGATCCATATCGATATCCATATCGATAACCATATCCACATCGATATCCATATCGATGCGTATCGATATGCATATCGATAGCCATATTCACATCGATATCCATATCCATATCGATATTCCTTTCCATGCCCATATTGATATCCATATCGATATTTATATCGATATCCATACCGGTAACCATATCGATATTCATATCGGTAGCCATATCCATATCGATATCCATATCGATATTTATACCGATATCCATATCGGTAACCATATCGATATTCATATCGGTAACCATATCTATATCTATATTTATATCGATCCATATCGATATCCATATCGATATCCATATCGATAACCATATTCACATCGATATCCATATCGATATACATATCTATATCCATATCGATATCCATATCGATATCCATATCCAATCCATATTCATATCGATATGCATATCCACATCGATATTCATATCGTTATCCATATCAATATTCCCATTCATGTCCATATCGATATCCACATCGATAACCATATCCATACCGATATCTATATCGCTAACCACATTCACATCGATATCCAAATCGATCCATAACAATATCCATATCGATATCCATATCGATATCCATATCGATAACCAAATCCACATTGATATCCATATCGATCCATATCGATCCATATCGATTTCCAAATCGATATTTATATCGATATCCATATCGATATCCATATTGATATCCATATCGATATCCATATCAATATCCATATCGATATCCATATCGATATCCATGTCCACGTCGATATATCGATATCGATATTCATATCGATATCCATGTCGATTTCCATATCGACTTCCATATCCACATCGATATTCATATATATATATGAATATCCATATCGATATCCATATCGATAACCAAATCCACATCGATATCCATATCGATCCATATCGATATCCAAATCGATATCCATATCGATATCCATATCGATATCCATATCGATATCCAAGTCCACATCGATATTCATATCGATATCCATATTGATATCCTCATCGATATCCATATCGTTATCCATATCAATATTCCTATCCATGTCCATATCGATATCCATATCGATATCCATATCGATATCCATATCGATATCCATATCGATATCCATATCGATATCCATATCGATATCCATATCGATATCCATATCGATATCCATATCGATATAAATATCGATATCCATATCGATATAAATATCGATATCCATATCGATATAAATATCGATACCACATCGATATCTATATCGATCCGTCTCGATATCCATATCGATAGCCACATTCACATCGATATCCATATCGATATCCTCATCGATATCCATATCGTTATCAATATCAATATTCCTATCCATGTCTATATCGATATCCATATCGATATCCACATCGATAACCATATTCATATCGATATCTATATCGATCCATATCGATATCCACATCCATAACCATATTCACATCGATATCCATATCGATCCATATCGATATACATATCGATATCCATATGGATATCCAGATCGATCCATATCGATATCCATATCGATATCCATATCGATATCCATATCGATATCCATGTCCACATCGATATTCATATCGATATCCATATTGATATCCTAATCGATATCAATATCGTTATCCATGTCCATATCGATATCCATATCGATATCCATATCGATATCCATATCGATATCCATATCCATATCCATATCGATATCCATATCGATCCGTCTCGATATCCATATCGATAGCCATATTCACATCGATATCCATATCGATATCCATGTCGATATCCATATCGATATCCATGTCGATATCCATATCGATATCCACATCGATATACATATCGATATACATATCGATATCCATATCGATCCATATCGATATCCATATCGATATCCATATCGATATACATATCGATATACATATCGATATCCATATCGATCCATATCGATATCCATATCGATATCCGCATCGATATCCATATCCACATCGATATTCATATCGTTATCCATATCGATAACCAAATCCACATCGATATCCATATCGATCCATTTCGATATTCTCATCGATATCCACATCGGTATCCACATCAATATTCCTTTCCATGCCCATATTGATATCCATATCGATATTTATATCGATATCCATATCGGTAACCATATCGATTTTCATATCGGTAACCATATAAATATCGATATCTATATCGATCCATATCGATATCCATATCGATATCCATATCGATATCCATGTCGATATCCATATCGATATTCATATCGATAACCATATCCACATCGATATCCATATCGATCTGTCTCGATATCCATATCGATAGCCATATTCACATCGTTATCCATATCGATATCCATGTCGATATCCATATCGATATCCATATCGATATACATATCGATATCCATATCGATCCATATCGATATCCATATCGATATCCATATCGATATCCATATCGATAACCATATTCACATCGATATCCATATCGATATCCATAGCGATATCCATATCGATTTCCATATCGATCCGTATCGATATCCATATCGATATCCATATCGATATCCATATCGATATCCATATCGACATCGATTATCATATCGATATACATATCCACATCGATATTCTTATCGTTATCCATATCAATATTCCTATCCATGTCCATATCAATATCCACATCGATAACCATATCCATATCGATATCTATATCGATAACCACATTCACATCGATATCCATATCGATCCATATCGATATCCATATCGATATCCATATCGATATCCATATCGATATCCATATCGATATCCATATCGATATCCATATCGATATCCATATCGATATCCATATCTTATATTTATATCCATATCTTATATTTATATCGATATCAATTGAATATCGATATGGATCGATATAGATATCGATATGGATATGGTTACCGATATGAATATCGATATGGTTACCGATATGGATATCGATATAAATATCGATATGGATCGATATAGATATCAATGTGGATTTGGTTATCGATATGGATATCGATATCTATCGATATGGATATCGATGTGGATATGAATATCGATGCGGATATCGATACGGATCGATATGGATATCGATGTGGATTTGGTTATCGATATGGATATCGATATGAATATCGATGTGGATATGAATATCGATGCGGATATCGATATGGATCGATATGGATCGATATGGATATCGATGTGGATCGATATGGATATCGATGTGGATTTGGTTAACGATATGGATATCGATATGGATATCGATATGGATCGATATGGATCGATATGGATATCGATGTGGATATGAATATCGATGCGGATATCGATACGGATCAATATGGATATCCATGTGGATTTGGTTATCGATATGGATACCTATATGAATATCGTTGTGGATATGAATATCGATGCGGATATCGATACGGATCGATATGGATATCGATGTGGATCGATATGGATATCGATGTGGATTTGGTTATCGATATGGATATCGATATGGATCGATATGGATATCGATGTGGATATGAATATCGATGCGGATATCGATACGGATCGATATGGATCGATATGGATATCGATGTGGATTTGGTTATCGATATGGATATCGATATGGATATCGATATGGATATCGATATGGATATCGATATGGATATCGATATGGATATCGATATGGATCGATATGGATATCGATATGTATATCGATATGGATATCGATATGGATATCGACATGGATATCGATATGGATAACGATGTGAATATGGCTATCGATATGGTTATCGAGACAGATCGATATGGATATCGATGTGGATATGGTTATCGATATGAATATCGATATGGATATCGATATGGATATCGATATGGATATCGATATGGATATCGATATGGATTTCGATATGGACATGGACAGGAATATTGATATGGATAACGATATGGATATCGATGAGGATATCGATATGGATATCGATATCCATATCGATGGGATATCGATATGGATCGATATGGATATCGATGTGGATTTGGTTATCGATATGGATATCGATATGGATCGATGTGGATATCGATATGGATATCCGTATGGATATCGATATGGATATCGATATGGATATCGATATGGATATCGATATGGATATCGATATGGATATCGATATCCATATCGATTTGGATATCGATATGGATCGATATAGATATCGATATGAATATGGTTATCGATGTGGATATCGATATGTATATCGATATGGATATGGATAGGAATATTGATATGGATAACGATATGGATATCGATGAGGATATCGATATGGATATCGATATAAATATCGATGTGGATATGGATATCCATATGGATATCTACATGGATATCGATATGAATATCGATATGGATATATCGATGTGGACATGGATATCGATATGGATATCGATGTGGATATCGATATGGATATCGATTTGGATATCGATATGGATCGATATGGATATCGATGTGAATGTAGTTATCGATATAGATATGGATATGGTTATCGAGGTGGATATTGATATGGACATGGATAGGAATATTGATATGGTCAACGATATGAATATCGATGTGGATATGTATATCGATATTCATATCGATGTGGATATGGATATCGATATGGTTATCGATATGGATATCGATATGGATATCGATATGGATATCGATATGGATATCGATGTGAATATGGTTATCGATATGGATCGATATAGATATCGATGTGCATTTGGTTATCGATATGGATATCGATATGGATAGCGATATTTATCGATATGGATATCGATGTGGATATGAATATCGATGCGGATATCGATACGGATCGATATGGATCAATATGGATATCGATGTGGATTTGGTTATCGATATGGATATCGATATGAATATCGATGTGGATATGAATATCGATGCGGATATTGATACGG
This sequence comes from Drosophila neocordata, assembly GCA_018903615.1. Lineage (NCBI taxonomy): Eukaryota > Metazoa > Arthropoda > Insecta > Diptera > Drosophilidae > Drosophila > Drosophila neocordata. The sequence goes on from JAEIGI010000127.1 coordinate 25,951, forward strand.
ATCGATATGGATCGATATGGATATCGATGTGGATCGATATGGATATCGATGTGGATTTGGTTATCGATATGGATATCGATATGGATTGATATGGATATCGATGTGGATATGAATATCGATGCGGATATCGATATGGATCGATATGGATATCGTTATGGATATCGATATGGATCGATATGGATATCGATATGTCTATCGATATGGATATCCATATGGATATCGAGATGGATATCGATATGGATATCGATGTGGATATGGTTATCGATATGGATATCGATATGGATATCGACATGGATATCGATATGGATATCGATATGGATATCGATATGGACATGGATAGGAATATTGATATGGATACCGATATGGATATCGATGAGGATATCAATATGGATAACGATATGAATATCGATGCGGACATGGATATCGATATGGATATCGATATCCATATCGATTTGGATATCGATATGAATCGATATGGATATCGATGTGGATTTGGTTATCGATATGGATATCGATATGGATCGATGTGGACATCGATATGGATATCGATATGGATATCGATATGGATATCGATATGTATATCGATATGGATCGATATGGATATCGATGTGAATATGGTTATCGATGTGGATATCGATATGGATCGATATAGATATCGATATGAATATGGTTATCGATGTGGATATCGATATGTATATCGATATGGATATGGATAGGAATATTGATATGGATAACGATATTCATATCGATGAGGATATCGATATGGATATCGATATATAAATATCGATGTGGATATGGATATCCATATGGATATCTACATGGATATCGATATGAATATCGATATGGATATATCGATGTGGACATGGATATCGATATGGATATCGATATGGATATCGATATGGATATCGATTTGGATATCGATATGGATCGATATGGATATCAATGTGGATTTGGTTATCGATATGAATATCGATATGGATATCGATATGGATATCGATATGGATATCGATATGGATATTGATATGGATCGATATGGATATTCATGTGAATGTGGTTATCGAAATAGATATCGATATGGATATGGTTATCGATGTGGATATCGATATGGACATGGATAGGAATATTGATATGGATAACGATATGGATATCGATGAGGATATCGATATGGATATCGATATAAATATCGATGTGGATATGGATATCCATATGGATATCTACATGGATATCGATATGAATATCGATATGGATATATCGATGTGGACATGGATATCGATATGGATATCGATATAAATATCGATATGGATATCTACATGGATATCGATATGAATATCGATATGGATATATCGATGTGGACATGGATATCGATATGGTTATCGATATGGATATCGATATGGATATCGATATAGATATCGATATGGTTATCGATATGGATATCGATGTGAATATGGTTATCGATATGGATATCGATATGGATCGATACAGATATCGAGATGGATTTGGTTACCGATGTGAATATCGATGTGGTTACCGATATGGATATTGATATAAATATCGATATGGATATCGATATGGATCGATATAGATATCGATATGGATATGGTTACCAATATGAATATCGATATGGTTACCGATATGATTATCGATATGGTTACCGATATGGATATCGATATAAATATCGATATGGATATCAATATGGGCATGGAAAGGAATATTGATATGGATAACGATATGGATATCGATGAGGATATCGATATGGATCCATATGGATATCGATGCGGATTTGGTTATCGATATGGATAACGATATAAATATCGATGTGGATATGGATATCGATGCAGATATCGATATGGATCGATATGGATATCGATGTGGATTTGGTTATCGATATGAATATCGATATGGATATCGATATGGATCGATATGGATATCGATATGGATCGATATGGATATCGATATGGATCGATATGGATATCGATATAGATATCGATATTGATATCGATATGGATATCGACATGGATTTCGATATGGATATCGATGTGAATATGGCTATCGATATAAATATCGATACGGATCGATATGGATATCAATGTGGATATGGTTATCGATGTGGATATCGATATGGACTTGGATAGGAATATTGATATGGTTAACGGTATGAATATCGATGTGGACATGGATATCGATGCGGATATCGATATGGATCGATATGGATATCGATGTGGATTTGGTTATCGATATGGACATCGATATGGATATCGATATGGATATCGATATGGATATCGATATGGATATCGATATGGATATCGATATGGATCGATATGGATGTCGATATGGATATCGATATGGATATCGATATGGATATCGATATGGATATCGATATGGACATCGATATCCATATCGATATTTATATCGATATTCATATCGATGTGGATATGGTTATCGATATTTATATCGATATTCATATCGATGTGGATATGGTTATCGATATGGATATCGATATGGATCGATATGGATCGATATGGATATCGATGTGAATGTAGTTATCGATATGGATATCGATATGGATCGAAATAGATATCGATATGGATATGGTTATCGATGTGGATATGGATATGGACATGGATAGGAATATTGATATGGATAACGATATGAACATCGATGTGGATATGGATATCGATGCGGATATCGATATGGATCGATATGGATATGGATGTGGATTTGGTTACCGATATGGATATCGATATGGATCGACATGGATATCGATATGGATATCGATATGGATATCAATGTGAATATGGCTATCGATATGGATATCGATACGGATCGATATGGATATCGATGTGGATATGGTTATCGATATGGATATCGATATGGATCGATATGGATATCGGTATGGATATCGATATGGATCGATATAGATATCGATATGGATATGGTTACCGATATGGATATCGATATGGACATTGATAGGAATATTGATATGGATAACGATATGGATATCGATGAGGATGTCGATATGGATATCGATATGGATATCGATATGAATATCGATGTGGACATGGATATCGATATGGATATCGATATGTATATCGAAATGTATATCGATATGGATATCGATATGGATATCTATATGGATATCGATATGGATATCGATATGGATCGATATGGATATCGATTTGGATATCAATATGGATCGATATGGATATCCATGTGCATTTGGTTATCTATATGGGTATCGATATGGATCGATGTGGATATCGATATGGATATCGATATGGATCGATATGGATATCGATGTGAATATGGTTATCGATGTGGATAGCGATATGGATCGATATAGATATCGATTTGGATATGGTTATCGATGTGGATATCGATATGGATATCGATATGGACATGGATAGGAATATTGATATGGATAGCGATTTGGATATCGATGAGGATATCGATATGGATATAGATACGGATCGATATGGATATCGATGTGGTTATGGATATGGATATGGATATCGATGTGGATATGGATATCGATATGGATATCGATGTGGATATCGATATGGATATCGATACGGATCGATATGGATCGATATGGATATCGATACGGATCGATATGGATATCGATACGGATCGATATGGATATCGATGTGGTTATGGATATCGATATGGATATCGATATGGATATCGATATGGATATCGATATGGATCGATATAGATCGATATGGATATATATATCGATATTGATATCGATATGGATATCGATATCGATATGGATATCGATGTGAATATGGCTATCGATATGGATATCGATGTGGATATGGTTATCGATATGGATATCGATATTGATCGATATTGATATCGATATGGATATGGTTATCGATGTGAATGTGGTTATCGACATGGATATCGATATGGATCGATATAGATATCGATATGGATATGTTTTTCGATGTGGATATCGTTATGGACATGGATAGGAATATTATATGGATAACGATATGAATATCGATGTGGATATGGATATCGATATGAATATCGATGTGGATTTCGATTTGGTTTTTATTATAATCCTATAAATGTCCATATCGATATCCATATCGATAACCATATATATATCGATATGGATATCGATATGGATATCGATATCGATATGGATATCGATGTGAATATGGCTATCGATATGGATATCGATGTGGATATGGTTATCGATATGGATATCGATATTTTTTTTTTTTTTTTTTTATTGTTTATAATTTAATTTATTCAGAGTGCTTTGGGGTGATCTGGTAACTTTGCCTAGTGACACTTGAAATAACATAATATCATATTCGCATGTCTAACAAGTTTGGAGGGAGGGAGATAGACAGAAAAGGATTGAAGGAAACAACATACATTTAAACCTTGCTCAACAAATTATTAATTTAAAAATTAAATGTATATATATGTATGTATTGAATAGATAGTTTTTTAAGTATATAAATAGCGCATAAAAGATGGAATACTTGAAATTGAGTGTAGATTAGTTAACATAAAGAATGTTGTATCATTATTTTTCTTTCAACAGAGTATAGCTAAGTCGAGTGAAAAAAAATGCAATTGAAGTTATACAGTTTATATATGGAATGTCCGTCTGACATTTAGGCAAATCTTATTGATTTAAACATACAGGAAATAAGACTATAGTCATATATATATATATGTACATATATATATATATATATAAAAAAGAGACAAAAATAACATAAATTTAGAATCAACAATTGCTTTGAAAGACTGAAAGTATGTTGTTCCTCCCGCATTTGATTGATTATGCTGCCAATTTGGGTTTGATCAGCAACTAGCTCTCTGGCCTTAAACTAATAAACAGAGTTGAGTTTTCCTGGCATTGGATTAATTGTTTAATTGTTTAATGTTTGATCGATATAGATATCGATATGGATATGGTTATCGATGTGAATGTGGTTATCGACATGGATATCGATATGGATCGATATAGATATCGATATGGATATGTTTTTCGATGTGGATATCGTTATGGACATGGATAGGAATATTTATATGGATAACGATATGAATATCGATGTGGATATGGATATCGATATGAATATCGATGTGGATTTCGATATGGTTTTTATTATAATCCTATAAATGTCCATATCGATATCCATATCGATAACCATATCCATATCGATATCTATATCGATCCATATCGATATCCATATCGATAACCATATTCACATCGATATCGATATTGATATCCATATCGATATCCATATCGATATCCATATCGATATCCATATCGATATCCATATCGATATCCATATCGATATCCATATCGATATCCATATCGATATCCATATCGATATCCCTATCGATAACCATATCGATATCCATATCTATATATATCCATATATCCATATCGATATACATATCGATATACATATCGATATCCATATCGATATCCTCATCGATATCCATATCTTTATCCATATCAATATTCCTATCCATGTATATCGATATCCATATCGATATCCATATCGATATCGATATCCTTATCGATATCCATATCGATTTTCATATCGATATCTATATCTATTCATATCCATATCCTAATCGATATTCATATCGTTATCCATATCGATCCGTATCAATATCCATATTGATCTCCATATCGATATCCATATCGATATACATATCGATATACATATCAATATCCACATCGATATCCATATCGATATACATATCGATATCCATATCGTTATCCATTTCGATATCCATATTGTTATCCATATCAATATCCATATCGATATTCATATCGATATCCAAATCGATATACATATCGATATCCATATCGATTTTCATATCGATATCCATATCTATTCATATCCATATCCATATTCATATCGATATCCATGTCGATATCCATATCGATAGCCATGTCGATATCCATATCGATATTCAAATCGATATCCATATCGATATCCATATCGATATCCATATCGATATTCATATCGATATCCATATCGATATTCAAATCGATATCCATATCGATATTCAAATCGATATCCATATCGATATCTATATCAATATACATATCGATATCCATATCGATATCCATATCGATAACCATATCGATATCCATATCTATATATATCCATATATCCATATCGATATACATATCGGTATCCATATCGATATATATATCGATATCCATATCGATATCCATATTGATATCCATATCGATATCCATATTGATATCCATATCGATATCTATATTGATATCCATATCGATATCCATATCGATATCCATATCGATCCATACCGAAATCCACATTCATATCCATATCGATATACAAATTGATTTCCATATCGATATCCATATCGATATCCATATCGACATCCATATCGATATCCATAGCGATCCATATCAAAATCCACATTCATATCCATATAGATATACATATCGAAACCCGATATGGATATGAAGATAAATATCAATTTGCACATCGATTTGGATATCGATATGGATATCGATATGTGTATTGATTTGGATATCGATATGGATATTGATATGGTATCGATATGGATATCGACATGAATATCGATATGGATATCGATATGGATCGATGTGGATCGATATGGATATCGAAATGGATATCGATATGGATATCGATTTGGATATCGATATGGATATCGATATGGATATCGATATGGATATCGATATGTATATCGATATAAATATCGATATGGATATCGATTTGAATATCGATATGCATATCGATAAGGGTATCGATAGGGATATCAACAAGGATATCGATATGGATATCGATATGGATATCAATATGGATATCGATATGGATAGATATGGATAACGATATGAATATCGATTAGGATATGGATATGAATAGATATAGATATCGATATGAAAATCGATATGGATATCGATATGTATATCGATTTGAATATCGATATGAATATCGATATGGATATTGATTTGGATAACAATATGGATATCGAAATGGATCGATATAGATATCGATATGGATATGGTTATCGATGTGGATATCGATATGGATATCGATATGGACATGGATAGGAATATTGATATGTATAACGATATGGATATCGATGAGGATATCGATATGAATATCGATATAAATATCGATGTGGATACGGATATCGATATGGATATCGATATGGATATCGATGAGGATATCGATATGGATATCGATATGGATCGATATTACTATTATATTACGCTTACTATATCGATTACCATATCGATAATCCCATTGATATACATAAGATTATCCAAATCGACATCCATAACATTATCCAAATTGGCATCCATATCGATATCTATATCGATATCCATCTCGATATCCAAATCGATATCCATCCATATGCATATCGGGTTCCATATCGATATCCATAGAGATATATATATGGATATCCATATCGATATCCATATCGATATCCATATCGATATCCATATCGATATCCATATCGATATCCATATCGATATCCATATCGATATCCATATCGATCCATATCGATATCCATATCGATATCCATATCGATATCCATATCGATATCCATATCGATTCATATCGATATCCATATCGATAACCAAATCCACATCGATATCCATATCGATCCATATCGATATCCGCATCGATATCCATATCCACAACGATATCCATATCCACATCGATATTCATATCGTTATCCATATCAATATTCCTATCCATGTCCATATCGATATCCACACCGATAACCATATCCATATCGATATCTATATCGATCCATATCGATATCCATATCGATAACCACATTCACATCGATATCCATTTCGATCCATATCGATATCCATACCGATATCCATATCAATCCATATCGATATCCATTTCGATAACCATATCCACATCGATATCCATATCGATCCGTATCGATATCCATATCGATAGCCATATTCACATCGATAACCATATCGATATCCATATCGATATCCATATCGATATCCATATCGGTATCCATATCGATATCCATATCGATTCATATCGATATCCATATCGATAACCAAATCCACATCGATATCTATATCGATCCATATCGATATCCGCGTCGATATCCATATACATAACGATAGTCACATTCACATCGATATCCATTTCGATCCATATCGATATCCATACCGATATCCATATCAATCCATATCGATATCCATTTCGCTAACCATATCCACATCGATATCCATATCGATCCGTATCGATATCCATATCGATAGCCATATTCACATCGATAAGCATATCGATATCCATATCGATATCCATATCGATATCCATATCGGTATCCATATCGATATCCATATCGATAACCAAATCCACATCGATATCCATATCGATCCGTATCGATATCCATATTGATAGCCATATTCACAACCATATACATATCGATATCCATATCGATATCCATATTGATCCATATCGATATCCATATCGATAACCAAAACCATATCGATAATCATATTGGTATCCATATCCATATCGATATCTTTATCGATCCATATCGATATCCATATCGATCAACATCGATATCCATATCGGTAACCATATCGATATTCATATCGGTAACCATATCCATATCGATCCATATCGATATCCATATCGATATCCATATCGATATACATATCGATATCCATATACACATCGATATTCATATCGATAAACATATCCACATCGATATTCATATCGTTATCTATATCAATATTCCTATCCATGTCCATATCGATAACCATATCCATATCGATATCTATATCGATAACCATATTCATATCGATATCTATATCGATCCATATCGATATCCACATCGATAACCATATTCACATCGATATCCATATCGATATCCACATCGATCCGTATCGATATCCATATCGATAACCAAATCTACATCGATATCAATATCGATCCATATCGATATCCAAATCGATATCCATATCCATATCGATATCCATATCGATATCCATGTCCATATCGATATTCATATCGATATCCATATTGATATCCTCATCGATATACATATCGTTATCCATATCAATATTCCTATCCATGTCCATATCGATATCCATATCGATATCCATATCGATATCCATATCGATATCCATATCGGTAACCATATCGATATCCATATCGATAACCATATTCACATCGATATTCATATCGATATCCATATCGGTAACCATATCGATACCCATATCGATAACCATATCGATAATCATATCGATCCATATCGATATCCATATCGATATCCATATCGACATCCATATCGATATCCATATCGGAATCCATGTCCACATCGATATTCATATCGATATCCATATCGATATCCATATCGATATCCTCATCGATATCCATATCATTATCCATATCAATATTCTTATCCATGTCCATATCGATATCCATATCGATATCCATGTCGATAACCATATCCATATCGATATCTATATCGATCCATATCGATATCCATACCGATATCCATATCGATATCCATATCGATATCCATATACACATCGATATTCATATCGATATCCATATCGACATCCATATCGATTCATATCGATATCCATATCGATAACCCAATCCACATCGATATCCATATCGATCCATATCGATATCCGCATCGATATCCATATCCACATCGATATTCATATCGTTATCCATATCAATATTCCTATCCATGTCCATATCGATATCCACACCGATAACCATATCCATATCGATATCTATATCGATCAATATCGATATCCATATCGATATCCATATCGATATCCTCATCGATATCCATATCGTTATCCATATCAATATTCTTATCCATGTCCATATCGATATCCATATCGATATCCATGTCGATAACCATATCCATATCGATATCTTTATCGATCCATATCGATATCCATACCGATATCCATATCGATATCCATATCGATATCCATATACACATCGATATTCATATCGATATCCATATCGACATCCATATCGATTCATATCGATATCCATATCGATAACCCAATCCACATCGATATCCATATCGATCCATATCGATATCCACACCGATAACCATATCCAAATCGATATCTATATCGATCAATATCGATATCCATATCGATAACCACATTCACATCGATATCCATATCGATCCATATCGATATCCATACCGATATCCATATCAATCCATATCGATATCCATATCGATAACCATATCCACATCGATATCCATATCGATTCGTATAGATATCCATATCGATATCCATATCGGTATCCATATCGATATCCATATCGATATCCATATCGATCCATATCGATCCATATCGATATCCATATCGATAACCAAATCCACATCGATATCCATATCGATCCATATCGATATCCGCATCGATATCCATATACATAACGATATTCATATCGTTATTCATATCAATATTCCTATCCATGTCCATATCGATATCCACATAGATAACCATATCCATATCGATATCTATATCGATCTATATCGATATCCATATCGATAACCATATCCACATCGATATCCATATCAATCCGTATCGATATCCATATTGATAGCCATATTCACATCGATATACATATCGATATCCATATCGATATCCATATCGATCCATATCGATATACATATCGATAACCAAAACCATATCGATAATCATATTGGTAACCATATGCATATCGATATCTATATCGATCCATATCGATATCCATATCGATCAACATCGATATACATATCGGTAACCATATCGATATTCATATCGGTAACCATATTAATGTCGATATCTATATCGATCCATATCGATATCAACATCGATAACCATATTCACATCGATATCCATATCGATATCCACATCGATCCGTATCGATATCCATATCGATAACCAAATCTACATCGATATCAATATCGATCCATATCGATATCCAAATCGATATCCATATCCATATCGATATCCATATCGATATCCATGCCAACATCGATATTCATATCGATATCCATATTGATATCCTCATCGATATCCATATCGTTATCCATATCAATATTCCTATCCATGTCCATATCGATATCCATATCGATATCCATATCGTTATCCATATCGGTAACCATATCGATATCCATATCGATAACCATATTCACATCGATATTCATATCGATATCCATATCGGTAACCATATCGATACCCATATCTATAACCATATCGATAACCATATCCACATCGATATCCATATCGATCCGTATCGATATCCATATCGATATCCATATCGATATCCATATCGATATCCATATCGATATCCATATCGATATCCATATCGATATCCAAATCGATATACATATCGATATCCATATCGATTTTCATATCGATATCCATATCCATATCGATATTCATTTCGATATCCATATCTATGCATATCGATATCCATATCGATATCCATGTTGATATCCATAGCGATAACCATATCGTTATCCATATCGATATTCAAATCGATATCCATATCTATGCATATCGATATCCATATCGATATCCATATCGATATCCATGTTGATATCCATAGCGATAACCATATCGATATCCATATCGATATTCAAATCGATATCTATATCAATATCCCTATCGATAACCATATCGATATCCATATCGATATACATATCGTTATCCATATCAATATCCATATCGATATCCAAATCGATATCCATATCGTTATCCATATCGACATCCATATCGATATCCATATCGATATCCTCATCGATATCCATATCGTTATCCATATCAATATTCTTATCCATGTCCATATCGATATCCATATTGATAACCATATCCATATTTTTTTTTTTTTTTTTTTTTTTTTTCGCGCGAATCCCAACGGGTGCACTAAATGCCAACCGACCGAGGGGCGCTAGCCGCATAACGTACGGCTCGAGTCGCGGGGACAGTTCATACATACAGACAAAAACGAAAACTAAAGCTAGCTACGAGCTAAGAAAGAAAGTATAGAATTTTTTATTAATGGAAAAGAGAGTTCTGTACTGATTACATGATAAAGACGATTATAATCAGAACAAAGAACTCGGAAAGGTTCATGCAGTAAATAATTAGTAGAACAGCGTGACAGAGATATAGGTATAAAGTTTCTAGTAGGTCTACAAGGAATACTAAAATTTATTTGGTTCAATAGCTCGGGCGAGTCTATATCACCTTTAAGAAGCTTGTGCATAAAAATGAAGCCAAGCATTATTCTACGATTAGTAAGAGAAGGAAGGCCAAGTAAAAGAAGTCTACTAGAGTACGATGGCAAATTGACATTACGATCCCAGTTCAGACCACGAAGAGCAAAAAGCAAGAACTGTTTTTGAACCGACTCAATTCTTGCTTGGTGTGACTCATACTGAGGTGACCAGATGCAAGATGCGTATTCTAAAATAGGACGGACCAGTGAGGTGAAAAGAATTTTAGTTGTATATGGATCGTCAAACTCCTTTGACCATCTCTTTACAAACCCAAGAACGCCCATGGCTTTACCGACGGTAGAGGAAATATGGGACTTAAACGTTAGTTTACGGTCCATCAGGACACCCAAGTCATACATCTCATTAAGACGTTCTAATGGTGTATTAGTAAGAAAATAAGTAACTAAATGCGGAGAAGTTCTATAAAAAGTCATGACCTTGCATTTAGTTGCATTTAATTTTAATAAGTTATTATGACACCAAAGCTCAAGATTTTGAAGATCAGATTGCAATCGACAAGAAGAGGTAATGTCTTTGTAACTAAAACATAGCTTAACGTCATCTGCGTACATGAGGGCACGAGAGTAACTTATAACAGAGGGAAGGTCATTAATGAAAAGGGTAAACAGCAGTGGTCCCAAATGACTACCCTGAGGCACCCCCGAAGTAACATGGATGGATTTGGAATATGACGATTTAAAAAGAACCCTCTGAGTTCTATTTGTCAGGTATTCACGAATCCAATTAATTAATGGACTTGGAAAGCCAATACTATTTAATTTATAAAGAAGAAGCGTATGATTAACAGAATCAAAAGCCTTACTGAAATCAGTATATATGACATCAGTTTGCCTTGCATTTCTAAATCCTTCGATCGTTAAAGAATTAAATTCTAAAAGGTTAGTGGTAGTAGATCTACATTTCACAAACCCATGTTGAGATGGTGCAATTATAGATCTACAAAAATGTTGCAATTGAGAAGTGATTAATTTTTCAAAAGCTTTAGGTATAGCGGACAATTTAGAAATACCCCTATAGTTGGATGCTTCCGATTTTTTACCGCTTTTATGGATAGGAACTATATAGGATTCCTTCCAGATAGCTGGGAACGTGGAAGATTTGACAGACAAAAGAAAAAGTTTACGAATTGGCTTACATAAAGCCTTGGCGCAAAATCTGAGAACGCAACCTGGTATTCCATCAGGACCAGGAGAGTAGACAGGTTTCACTATATTAAGCACGCTTAGGAGCGAACTTTCATCGATCGAAGGACTGTAAATGCAGTTAGAGCTTTTTACCTGGTAAGGATAAGGAATGTCTGATTGATATTCCGCTGAGGAATAGGTTGTTATAAAAAAGTCTGCAAACAAATCAGCGATGGCTTGATCAGAACTCGCTATATTGTTTTCAAGAGATAAGCATGATGCGTTTGGAATTCACAAAGCTATAAAATTGTTTAGGATTACCAGAAAATTCTAATTTACAACGCTGAAGGTAATCCTTATAGCAGTGCGTATTACGCGTCAAAAACTTTGAACGAGCGACTACGTAACGGGCATAGTATGAGCAGCGGCCTGATTTCTTGTAAATTTTATAACACCTTGATTTTACATTTTTCAAGTTAGTTAGCTCCCGAGTATGCCGGGGGGCCTATAGGCCGACACGGGGATCCTCAGCGGTACACAAACCTTAAAAAGCGAACCAAGAGTGTTATAAAACAGAGAAATAGCTTGGTTCATGTTTGAACAACTATACAGGGAAGACCAATCATTTTTAAGAATGAGCTTATTTAACTTACTAAAATTGGTCTTGCGAAAATTACGGGATTTAACCGCAGGACAAGCACCAACTGTCGGTACACGATACGGAAGATCAATAGTTAACTCCAAAGTAGGATGAAAACTATCTTCAGGCAGGACAAGAGGGTTTATTCTAGAAACTGCACCATTGGTGGAATCGAGAACAAATATCAGATCCAAAGATCTATTTTTCTTGTTACGGACTGGATTTATTTGAGTCAAAGATAACTCGAAAAGACCTTCAATAAAGCAATGTGAAATAGAAGGGAGCAACAAAGCAGATTCGTCAGTAGGGGACCATACTATTTCCGGTAAATTAAAGTCACCGAGAACAATTAACATGTCTCTATCAGACAGTAACGATGAGATGTGTTGGATAGAAACCAAGTGTTTAATGTACACTGCCATGTCGGATTGTGGCGGGATGTACGAGCAAGTAATGTAGACAGAGAAAGTCTTGAGACTGACCTTGACACTTACAAACTCAATCTCCTGGTTATCAGGAGATTGAATCCGGTCAGAAGATAACGACGAGTCAATGGCAATCAAGACTCCCCCGCCTACACGCGAAATGCGATCACACCTGAATATTGAATATTTTGCAGACAGAACAGATGCATCGTTAATGTCAGGTTTTAACCAAGTCTCTGAAAATACTAAAATTTTATAATCAAATACTAGACTATCTACGTAAAGTTTAGGAAGCTTAGATTTAAGTCCTCTTACGTTCTGATAGGCCAGATTAAGGGACGAAATTAGTTTTTTGGAACACCAGCAGATGCTGATATTCCGGAGGCAATAGAAGAAGAAGTAGAAGGAAGCCTAACTGAGCCACGAGTTTTCTTTTTGGCCGTATATTCTTTCACTAATATGTGATCCGGCCAAAAGCTGTTACTACAAATGCAGTCAAACAGTTCAACCGGGACACTAATTTTAAAGGAAGAGATCTCCCTTGAATAATTAAATTTAAATTTTTCCACCGCTATTTTTGATGCTTGCATTTTTGTCTTAATGTAACCTAAGACGTCATCCGAAGAAGTTTCGGGATCAAGCCTAGAAACAAATATATGTTTCTTCGGTGGTACTCCAGTCAGAGGCCTAATTGATGGTGTTCCTCTAACTGGGCAGCTGTTGGCAATAACCAAAGAATTTGGTAGTTGCCCGGACTGTTCGGAAACTACAGCTTCATTCGTCTGTATAGAGAGACCATTTCCAGGAGAAACGGAAATGGCCTCATCTTTACGCCCACCCTGTGTGACGGGGGTGGTAAACGATATGAGCTGCGGAGGGTTGGCTGTGAGCAGTGACGGAGATTGCGGAACTGCGGCCGAGACAGGGATAGGCACCGGCAGATGCAGGGACAGATTCCGCATACTAGTTTTCTTGCGCTTTGGAGACTCATTCAACAGCTTATAGCTTTTGAACTCTGTCTCCAAAGCGTTAAACTCATCAAAGAGTTTACGAAAACCAGATGACAGTTTCTTAAACTTGTCCCTTGTCTGCCTCATGAATACCCTCATCTCGATTTCCACTTCTCGGCATGAGTCGCATCCCCATTTGAGACCACCTCTTTGCTCCAAACTATCCCTCACTTTGGCTGTGTAGCCGGCACACTTGACGTGCATGACATTATCACACAGCCAACAAGTGAGAAATACGTTATGGGGCGTAGGGGGGTTCAAACACTTTTTGCTGGAGCAGACAGACATTATAGTATTTATATATTTTATTTATTTTTAAGTGAAAGAAAAAAAATCAAAATTCAATGAAAAAGCCAAAGAAAAAAACTCACTCAGTATTTAAAATCAAATTCGACACTTGGGTCAAACTTGAAGAGAGGATAGTTATTAAATTAAAGAGAGCACTACACGAGTACACGTATCACTTGTACGCGAGACAGAGATAGACGCGAGCGCGATCAAAAGAAATGAAGAAAAAAGAGCGGGAGAGCCAAGAGCACTGCACATGCAACAACAGTACGTAGGCGAGAGCGCGAGAGTGATTTTAATGCGGGAAGAAGTACAAAAGCAAAATCAAAGATTAATACAAAAGAATAAGTTTAATGCTTTGATTTTGCGTTTATATGTCCAAATAAACAAAAAGCACTATGTTAGTACGTAGGTAAACCACCACCAAACTGTTGGACAATTTTATTAAAGCAGCGCGATGACTTTAAAGTCGAAAATAAGGAAAATTATGCAGGAGCACAGGAAAACGCGTCAATTCACAGTGAAAGCTTGAATTGAACATATCGATATCTATATCGATCCATATCGATATTCATATCGATAACCATATTCCCATCGATATCCATATCGATATCCATATCGATATCCATATCGATATCCATATCGATATCCATATCGATATCCATATCGATACCCTCATCGATATCTATATCGTTATCCATATCAATATTCCTATCCATGTCCATATCGATAACCATATCGATAACCATATCCATATCGATATCTATATCGATCCATATAGATGTCCAGATCGATAACCATATTCACATCGATATCCATGTCGATATCCATATCGATAACCATATCCACATCGATATCCATATCGATCCGTATCGATATCCATATCGATATCCATATCAATATCCATATCGATATACATATCGATATCCATATCGATTTTTATATCGATATCCATCTCCATATCCATATCGATATTTATTTCGATGTCCATATCTATGCATATCGATATCCATATCGATATCCATATCGATATCCATGTTGATATCCATAGCGATAACCATATCGATATCCATATCGATATTCAAATCGATATCCATATCAATATCCCTATCGATAACCATATCGATATCCATATCGATATACATATCGTTATCCATATCAATATCCATATCGATATCCAAATCGATATCCATATCGTTATCCATATCGACATCCATATCGATATCCATATCGATATCCTCATCGATATCCATATCGTTATCCATATCAATATTCTTATCCATGTCCATATCGATATCCATATTGATAACCATATCCATATCGATATCTATATCGATCCATATAGATGTCCAGATCGATAACCATATTCACATCGATATCCATATCGATATTCATATCGATAACCATATTCCCATCGATATCCATATCGATATCCATATCGATATCCATATCGATATCCATATCGATATCCATATCGATATCCATATCGATATCCATATCGATATCCATATCGATATCCATATCGATATCCATATCGATATCCATATCGATATCCTCATCGATATCTATATCGTTATCCATATCAATATTCCTATCCATGTCCATATCGATAACCATATCGATAACCATATCCATATCGATATCTATATCGATCCATATAGATGTCCAGATCGATAACCATATTCACATCGATATCCATGTCGATATCCAGATCGATAACCATATCCACATCGATATCCATATCGATCCGTATCGATATCCATATCGATATCCATATCAATATCCATATCGATATACATATCGATATACATATCAATATCCACATCGATATCCATATCGATATACATATCGATATCCATATCTTAATCCATTTCGATATCCATATTGTTATCCATATCAATATCCATATCGATATTCATATCGATATCCAAATCGATATACATATCGATATCCATATTGATATACATATCGATATCCATATCTATTCATATCGATATCTATATCGATATACATATCGATATCAATATCGATATCCATATCGATATCCATATCGATATCCATAACGATATCAATATCGATAACCATATCGATATCCATATCTATATATATCCATATATCCATATCGATATCCATATCGATATATATATATATATATCAAAATCCATATCGATATCCATATCGATATCCCTATCGATAACCATATCGATATCCATATCTATATATATCCATATATCCATATCGATATCCATATCGATATATATATCGATATCCATATCGATATCCATATTGATATCCATATCGATATCCATATTGATATCCATATCGATATCCAGATTGATATCCATATCGATATCCATATCGATATCCATATGGTTATCCATATCGATATACATATAGATATCCATATCGATATCCAAACCGATATCCATATCGATATCCATATCGTTATCCATATCGATATCCATACAATATCCATATCGATATCCATATGGTTATCCATATCGATATACATATAGATATCCATATCGATATCCAAACCGATATCCATATCGATATCGTTATCCATATCGACAGCCATATCGATATCCCTATCGATAACCATATCCATATACATATCGATATCCATATCGATATCCATATCGATATCCATATCGATATCCATATCGATCCATATCGAAATCCACATTCATATCCATATCGATATACATATCGATATCCATATCGATATATATATTTATATCCATATCGATATCCATATCGATCCATATCGAAATCCACATTCATATCCATATCGATATACATATCGATATCCATATCGATATACATATCGATATCCATATCGATATCCATATCGATATCCATATCGATATCCATATCGATATCCATATCGATATCCATATCGATATCCATATCGATATCCATATCGATATCCATATCGATATCCATATCGATATCCATATCGATATCCATATCAATATCCATATCGATATCCATATCGATATCCATATCGATATCCATATCGATATCCATATTGATATCCATATCGATATCCATATCGATATCCATATCGATATCCATATCGATATCCATATCGATATCCATACCGATATCCAAATCGATATCCATATCGATATCCATATCGATTCATATGGAAATCCACATTCATATCCATATCGATATACATATCGATATCCATATCGATATCCATATCAATATCCATATCGATATCCAAATCAATACACATATCGATATCCATACCGATATCCATACCGATATCCAAATCGATATGCATATTAATATCCATCATCATATCCATATCGGGTTTCATATCGATACCCATATAGATATACTTATGGATATCCATATCGATTACTCTATTAATATTCATATTAAAATACATAACATTATAAAATCGATATCCATATCCATATAGATATCCATATAGATAGCCATATAGATATCCTTATAAATATCCATCGACGATATATATCGATATCGATATGGATATCGATATGGACATGGATAGGAATATTGATATGGATAACGATATGGATATCGATGAGGATATCGATATGGATATCGATATGAATATCGATATGAATATCGATGTGGATATGGATATCGATATGGATATCGACATGGATATCGATATGGATATCGATATGGATCGATATGGATATCGATGTGGATCGATAAGGATATCGATATGGATATCGATATCGATATCGATATGAATATCGATATGGATATCGATATGGATATCGATATGGAAATCGATATGGATATCGATATGGATATCGATATGGATATCGATATGGATATCGATATGGATATCGATATGGATATCGATATGGATATCGATATGGATATCGATATGGATATCGATATGGATATCGATATGGATATCGATATGGATATCGATATGGATATCGATATGGATATCGATATGGATATCGATATGGATATCGATATGGATATCGATATGGATATCGATATGGATATCGATATGGATATCGATATGGATATCGATATGGATATCGATATGGATATCGATATGGATATCGATATGGATATCGATATGGATATCGATATGGATATCGATATGGATATCGATATGTATATCGCTATAAATATCGATATGGATATCGATTTGAATATCGATATGGATATCGATATGGTTATCGATAGGGATATCAACATGGATATCGATATGGATATCGTTATGGATATCGATATGGATAGATATTGTGACGAAGTACAATTTTGGGTACTTCGCCACAATGTACATATATATATAATAAGTCCTATAAAGTCATTATAAGTTTATTCTCTGACTTGTTGATAGTATTTTTATTAGTGGAACTAGTTCCCCAACAGAGCATCTCTGATTCAGACCACCGCCAATATACACACACACACGCATACACATACATCGGGCCACCAAAGACAGAAACCAACAAATGCAACGGGACTTACCCAAAAAGTCGCCAATTGCTACTGCGCAGTTTCCATTCTTGCTTACATACATATATATACGCATATCACGCCATCCATGTGTATATTTCTAATACGCCATACATACATATATACGCATGTCACGCCATATATATATGTATGTAGCAATAACTATTGCAACGGGACTAGCAAAAGAAGTCGACAAAGTTATTGCGCAGTTTCTTTTGTTCTAGAAACTTCTAGACGCCCAAGCTACGCATGCGTTACGGTAAATGCATCGATCGCGTCATCGCCAAAATGCGATGGCAACTTTTGATTGGTCGCTGCCGGCGTCAGCGACAAAATCAAAGGCCAAGGGCTGTCGAAAATTAAATCGACAGATCAGTTGAGCTAGGACCGAGCAAGAGATAAGTTAGAAACATTAAAAGTGCAGTGCGTGGACAAAATATATCTAGTGGAAGTAAAGTGTCCCCAACAGCCAAGATAATAATCACCAAGTAACAAGAATCGACAATAAAGTAATCCAGAAGACTGCAGAGACACCAAATTAAACAAAATCATCAGAAACAGAGCTAAGCAAGGGTGTGTACAGCGGGTGAGTCCAACCAGTGGCCAACAGGGCTACCCCCATAATCAGCTTATTAGGTCAGAGTGTGGTAAAACAATAGCAGGTTAGATATAAGTAGTGGTTAGGTCCGAGGGACATCAATAAACTTTATAATATTTGATCCCGAATCTCAAAACCAGTCTTCATGATTTCATCCTCAACGTTACATCCTATCACTTTAGTTCCCTCTATTATCTAAATGTTTACGTACTGTACTTGCCTGTAGTGTGTGTTTCGTAGCATTTGTATTTTATGTAGGGAGCCATGTAAATCATATTAATCTTAGACAATGTCCTAATTGACTAGGATAATATGATTTGTCTAGTGCTACCCGACTAAGAACTTTATCAGACTAATGTCCGGGTGATTAGTAGTTCGTTTGTACTTGTAGCGATTCGGGATAATTCCTATTTTTATTTAAGCCAATGTCCGGGTGACACCCTAGTTGACTTAAATAATAGGAATTATCCAACGAGTCGCAACTGGATAATTCAAACAGGCCAAGGTCCCTACTTGACCTGGTTGAATTGCCTGGGCTAATCCCAACGTGTTTGTTTCTCAAGTCGATGTCCGGGTGACACCCTAGTCGGCTTGATACCCTTCCCTTGTGTTTGTTAATCGTTTAGTAGACGTCGATCACCCTACTCCTTTCCCTTTTCCCTCCTCTGTTAGGTATAGTTAAAGCAATCACCGATTAGAGCAAGCCAACTCTGGATATGGCTATGCTCCCTTTCCTCCGTCATCAAGTCCGGGTTTCTTACATAAATTTTCTGTGTAGGAAAGGCCCTGGGGAGACTGGGAGTTGTACCCCGGCCTGGAAAAACTTCCTTACAGATGGCGCCCGAGCAGGGACCCGAGACTTGATTGACATATTATTATTTTTATACATTTTTATATATAAATAATTTCTTTATAAAGCATTTCATCTGTGTGGAATAAATACTCACCATAACCAAAAATCGTACTAACATATATGCCTAACGAAATTCCCTTTCAGCAATATCAAAGAAATTTTTAAAATAAATTAATTTTTTTTATTGTGTTTTAATATATGCATGCTGGCAAATCACAGAGTATCCCAAGTGCACCATAAGTCCATTACATTGTTCACCTACCCCGCATGAAAGCCCCGCCAGCAAGAATTCAATTTAAAAAGTCAACGATAGATCTGTCTAATCACCGACATAGCTAAGTCACCCAGCAGAGTGAAGATAGAGTAACCAGTAGAATCAACGACAGAAAATTAGTTTTAAGCAAGCCAACGATAGAACTAAGTACAAAACCATCGTCATAGCTAACATACTCAGCAGAGTCACGGTAGAGTACTTAGTATAATCAACCCCCAGGGATTTAGTTGTAAGTGAGTCAACGATAGAACTAAATACAAAATCATTGACATAGCTAATAGACTCAGCCGAGTCGTGATCAAATAGACAGCAGAATCATCGACAGACAATTCACCGAAAGCCGCGGAAGCCACGCGGAAGCCGCTCACGTAAGTCAACGAAACTTAATCTAATAACCACAACACTGCCAGTGACCCCCGAAGATACTAAACCAAGTGAACCAGCAATGCATGAATCCCCATCCCCGATCGAAGACCCTAGCTCAACTCAACTTATAGAAGAATTTTTGGCACAAGAGCTGCCTAAATTCGACACTTTAAAAGGTGTCACCCACATAGCCGAGCATGTTATCACAATGAAGGACGACCGTCCCATTAAACAGAGATATTACCCCCGTAATCCAGCACAGCAGAAGATCATCAATGATACCGTAGACCAGTTACTGCTGGAACGCCGCATAGAACCATCCAAAAGCCCACACAGCGCCCCCATCGTATTAGTGGGTAAGAAAACTGGTGACATGCGCATGTGTATAGATTTCAGGCAACTCAATGCCCAATCTATACGAGATGCCTACCCTCTACCCAGGATTAATCATATATTAGAGAAACTTCGGCACGCGAAGTTCATCTCCACTTTGGACCTCAAGAGCGGATATTGGCAAATCCCATTGGCCAGATCCAGTCGCGAATGCACAGCTTTCACAGTCCCCGGTCGTGGGCTGTTTCAATGGAAGGTTATGCCATTTGGACTACATTCAGCAGCCGCCACATTTCAACGCGCTTTCTGGACGTTGACGCGTACAATGCGAAGTACGTTCAAGTGGTCCAAGCGACACCAGGACAATGCCTGTTACGCGCGAACCCTATCAGACAGCATGCAAAAGACTAAATCGCGAGGACAACGGACGACAATTACAGTAATATTTAGAACTAACTACGAGCTAGATAGTTAAGAATAAAAGTTTTTAGTTGAGAAATAGAAAGTTCTGAACCGATTACCGGATAAAGGCGATTGTAATCGGAACAAAGAACTCGAAAGGGTTCATGTAAAGTATAGTTAGAAGTTCAGCGAGTTAAAGTTAGAGGGATATAATTTCTAGTTAGTCTACAAGGTACAGATAGATTAACCAGATTAAGTAAATTAGAGGAATCAATATGTCCATTCACAAGCTTGTGTATAAACAAAGTACCCAGCATTACTCTACGGTGAAGTAACGACGAAAGATTAATAAGAAGAAGTCTATCAGAATACGAGGGTAGGTTAACATTTCTGTCCCAGTTTAAACCACGAAGCGCAAAAATCAGAAATTGCTTCTGGACAGATTCAATTTTTATTTGGTGTGATTCATATTGAGGAGACCAAACGCATGATCCATACTCCAGAATAGGACGGACCAGTGAAATAAAAAGGGTTTTAGTTGTGTAAGGATCATCGAATTCTTTCGACCATCGTTTGACAAAACCAAGAACACTCATGGCTTTACTGACTGTGATGGAAATGTGACGAGTGAAACTTAATTTGTGGTCCATGAGTACACCCAAATCATTCATCTCGTTCAGACGTTTTAAAGGAGTATTATTAAGATAATACGTAACTGATTGAAAGTTAGTTCTATGAAATGACATGACATTGCATTTCGAAACGTTTAGATTTAATATGTTAATTTCACACCAGGTCTGCAAGTTATTCAGATCTGCCTGGAGCAAAAGGGGAGACTCTGAGTCTTAAGACTAAGACAAAGTTTAACAGCGTCAGCGTACATAAGGACACGAGAATGAGTTACTACTGAAGGTAGGTCATTTATAAATAGGGTAAAAAGTAATGGTCCTAGATGGCTACCTTGTGGCACCCCCGAGGTTACTTTGATGGTTTTCGAAAGAGAGGTTTTAAATAGAACTTTTTGAGTACGGTACGGATATTGGGAAATCCAACACAGCAAAAGGCTTGGAAGCCCAAGTTTGTTTAGTTTGTACAGAAGCAGTGAATGGTTTACAGAATCAAAGGCCTTACTGAAGTCGGTATAAACGACATCAGTTTGTAGTGCATTCCTGAATCAATCGATCGCTAAAGAAGTAAACTCTAATAGGTTAGTGGTAGTAGATCTACGTTTCATGAACCCATGTTGAGTAGAAGAAAGAATAGAACTACAGAAATGATGCAATTGGGAAGTTATAATTTTCTCAAAAGCCTTCGGAATAGCGGACAATTTGGAAATTCCTCTATAGTTAGAGGCTTCTGATTTGTTACCTTTTTTATGTAAAGGAATAATAAAAGTTTCCTTCCAAATAGTTGGGAAAGAGGAAGTTCTAACGGACAATTCAAATAACTTATGAATTTGAGTAATCAAATTCTCAGCACAAAACCTGAGTACGCAACCAGGTATCCCATCAGGTCCTGGTGAGTACACGGGCTTAACTGTAGTGAACGTACTGAGAAGTGAGCTTTCAATGATCACAGGATTAAAGATGCAATTAGACCTATTCAACTGATAGGAATATGAAGAGTTGGCTCGATGCTCCATAGGGGAATAGGTTGTATTGAAAAAATCGGCAAACATATCGGCAATGGCCTGATCATCGGTTGCTTTATTGTCTTCAAAACGTAAAAAAGACGGGTGCACTGCTACCTTGCGTTTGGTATTAACAAAGTTAAAAAATCGCTGAGGATCACGGAAAAACTGTAGTTTACAGCGCAAAATGTAATCCTTATAACATTGTGCATTAAGCACAGAGAAATTTGATCGAGCAACTAAGTAATGAGAAAAATCTGATGGCTGACCCGATTTTTTGTACTTCTTATAATATCTAGATTTTACATTTTTTCAAGTTAGATAATTCACCATGGTGGCTTGTCACACACCACATAGGCCACACATGGAACGCAGGCATCGAAAAGTGAAAACATAGTATTATAGAAGAAACGAATGGCAGTATCCATATCTACACAGGAATACAGATAAGACCAGTCAGTAGCAAGAATTAGCTGATTGAGCTTGAAAAAATTAGCTTTACGAAAACATCGGATACGAGGCACCGACTTAGTACCTGCAATTAGTGAGCGAACAGGAAGGTCAATAGTTAAGTCCAAAGTCGGATGAAAGTTATCTTCGGGAATGACTAGGGGGTTAATCCTCGAAACAACGCAGTCGGAAGACTGTAAAACAAATATAAGATCTAACGACCTACCGTATATGTTACGGACTGGATTACTTGGGTTAAAGATAACTCAAGGAGACCATCGACAAAGCAATGTGACGGGGAGGGCAACAACAAGGAAGACTCATCTGATGGAAACCATGAGATGTCAGGAAGATTAAAATCACCAAGAACAATTATTAAGTCTACATCGGAAAGTAGCGAGGAGACAAAACGAATAGCTTCTAGGTGGGTTGCGTAAACCAGCGAGTCAGATTTCGGTGGAATATACGAACAAGTTATGAAGACGGAATGCGTCTTTAAAGTAATTTTGACACTGACAAATTCGATGTCAAGAGCTGCAGACGGCTGAACTAATTCAGAGGAGAGCACAGAGTTGACAGCAATTAAAACTCCGCCACCATTTTTGGATGTTCTATCGCATCTATAAGTTGAAAAAATTGTGGGAAAAACAGAAGCATCAGATATGTCAGGCCTTAACCACGTTTCTGTAAATACTAGAATATGAAAGTCGAATGATAGACTGTCTACGTAAAGTTTTGAAAGTTTAGATTTGAGTCCTCTAACATTCTGGTACGCCAGAATAAGGGACGAAATTAGTTTTTTGACCCGCCTGGTACTGACGAGCCAGAAGATAGTAGAAGATTGTTTGGTGCTATAGGAAGACGAATCGGAGGCCGATTTTTCTTCTTCGTTGTATACTCCTTTATAATTAAATGTTCAGGCCAAAAATCCTTACCGCAAATTTGGTCAAAAAGATTAGGCGGAACACTGATTTTAAATGACGAAATGTCACGAGAATAAGAAAATTTGAATTTTTCCACCGCAATGTTTGCTACTAAAATTTTTGCCCGGATATGGGCTAAGACATCATCTGATGTCGTATTGGGAGCTAATCTAGAAACAAATATTTGCCTTTTAGGTGGAATTGCAACTAGCGAACTCGCTGAGCCACTCGCACCCACGGCCGCAGTTATTTGCACTGGGGCCGCGGAGACGGATGCCGCTTTACGTGCTCCTCTAGTTACAACTTTATTCGGAATATCCCTTGAAGAGGGTATTCGTTCGGACACATCGGAGACTACACTTGATATCGCATCAGTATGCGAGACACTATTGACAGGGGATATATCAATAGTTCCCGTAACTGGGGCCATCACTGGGCTCCTAAACGAAATCAGGCGCTGAGAGTTTGGTGTTGTAGAGTCGTTACTAATTGTCGGAACAGGTAGAAGTAGAGATGCCGGCGGATCAGGGGAGAAATCCCGAGGGATAGTCTTCTTCCGCTTCGGTGATTCATTTAATAGTTTATAACTATTAAATTGTGTTTCTAGAAATAAAAACTCATCCCGATGCTTCAGAAAACTAGCCGCCAGAGTTTTGACTCACAGCAGAACACAAAAACAAAACTGTAAGTTTTGTTATTAAGTAATGCACAAATTAAAATATAACTTTGATTAAGTGTTTTAGAACAAATTTAAAACGATCGCGAGACAGTTTGAGTTTAAGCAAAAAATTTATTATAATCTTTAAACGAAACTAACAGCCCGGGATACAGAAAAACAAATTAAAAACGAGAGCGCAAAAAAACACGTCCGACTCCGTTGAAGTGAAGAAATTTTTTGGGATAGCGTAATAGGCCCCGAAATGGATCCTTTTGCTTTCGCCTACCTAGACGACATCATCGTTGTAGGCAGCACACTGGACGAACACATGACGCATCTAACTTGCGTATAAACCAAGCAAAATGCAGGTTCTTCAAGCGCAGGATACAATTCCTCGGACATGTTATCAGTGAACAAGGGATTCACACGGATCCTGAAAAGGTAGCCGCGATGCCTAGGCATCGCCTCCTGGTATCGCCGCTTCGTTCCAGAGTTCTCCAACGTCGTTCAGCCTATCACTAAATTGCTGAAAAAGAATGCCAAGTGGAATTGGGATCGTGAGCAACAAGCCGCATTTGAAGAGCTGAAATCTCGACTAACTTCTGCTCCCATATTAGCTTGTCCTGATTTTAATTCCAAGTTCTATTTACAGACCGATGCCAGCGATTATGGATTGGGTGCAGTCTTGACCCAATACCAAGAAGGTACAGAACGAGTAATAGCGTATGCCAGCCGACGACTACCCGAGGAAAACTACTCAGCAACTGAGAAAGAGTGCCTCGCCATCGTCTGGGCAATACGCAAGATGCGCTGCTATTTAGAAGGCTACCGATTCGAAGTTATCACGGAACATCAGGCCCTTAAATGGCTCAACTCCATAGATAATCCAACAGGACGCATCGCTCGTTGGGCCCTCGAACTACAACAATACGAGTTCGACATCCAGTACCGTCGAGGGAAGCTAAACATAGTCGCGGACGCCCTCTCTCGACAGCCCTTAGATGTGTTAAACAGCATACAGGATACCCTGCCAAAGTGTACATGGTGGCGTAAAATCAAACGCCAAATCGATGAACAACCTGACCAGTTTCCCGACTACCGATACGAAGGTGATCAACTCTACCGTAGGAGAGATCACCACCCCGAAGAAGATGACCCCATTCCATGGAAGCTATGTGTACCAAAAGAAAACCGAGAACGAGTACTACAGAAATGCCACAATGAACCTACAGCAGGGCATTTAGGAATCAGGAAAACAATAATCAGAATAGCCCAGAAATACTATTGGCCTGGATTCTTCCGTGACGTCACACGTCATGTTCGCAGCTGCATACAATGCCAACGATACAAACAAAAGCAGCAGGAAAGATGTTCACCCGCCAAGTTAAGGAACCATTTAGCATAGTATGCACGGATTTTGTCGGCCCACTACCACGGTCGAAACAAGGTAACACAGTCTTGTTAGTCTTTCTAGATGCCTACAGTAGATGGGTGGAGCTCATACCTTTGCGTAAAGCTACCACTACTGCATTGGAAAAGGCTTTCCGAGAAAGAATCATAGCACAATTCGGAACTCCACGTACCCTCGTCTGCGACAATGGAACGCAATTCACCAGTAAATCATTCAAAGAACTTTGTAACAGAGCTGGATTAGAACTTCAGTACACCGCGCCGTATACCCCACGGCAGAACCCCACGGAAAGAGCTAATCGAACTATCAAGACGATGATAGCCCAATACCTAGGAGAAGACCAGAGCAATTGGGATCAACTACTCCCCGAATTCACATTAGCTATCAACTCAAGCGTCTGTGATTCTACAGGATTCACCCCAGCGTTTCTAGTGTTGGGCAGAGAACCACGTATTCCTGGAGCATTGTACGATGAAGCTACCCCTGGTCTAGGAACACCGCCATGGTCACCCGAATCCCGAGCACAACGCATGGCCGACGTATTCAAATTGGCCCAGACCAACATGCAGCAGGCATCATTAGACCAAAGCCGGCACTATAACCTACGACGCCGAGAATGGAGACCAGCCGTTGGCGATCTAGTCTTACTTAGACAACACTATTTGTCTAAAGCAGCAGAAGGCTTTGCAGCTAAACTGGCCCCGAAGTTTGACGGGCCCTACAAAGTAATCAAGTTTATTTCCAGAAACATAGCCCGCCTACAAGAAGCCCATGGAGGACAACGACGCACAGCAAGCATAGATGACCTCAAACCATTGCAACAAACAGAGGCCCAGCAGGCATCCCCAAGAATCAGAAGAAGCCCATGGAAGACAACGACGCACAGCAAGCATAGATGACTTCAAACCATTGCAACAAACAGAGGCCCCGCAGACATCCCCATGAATCAGAAGAAGCCAATATACCAGAGATGAGTCAACTCACAGGGGCCACTTGATGGAAAGTGTGCTCTCCCAACGTCCCTGTCCCCCTAAGGGGGGACTATCACATATACTGAATACCAAGCAGAGTTATACCCCAAGCTGAGTTATACCACAAGCAGAGTTATATCCCAAGCAGAGTTATACCCCAAGCAGAGTTATACCCCAAGCAGAGTGATACCACAAGCAGAGCTACACTACACGCAGAGCTATTCAACACAGAGTTATACTACGCAGAGAGTTATACAACCCGAAGAGCTATACTAATCCACAGAGCACAGGAATTCTACGAGATCGGGACAGGAAAGTCCCACATAAATCCTAAGAACAACGATGCAGCGTTCACCCCGGCCCTTTTTCGTCTCACGCACTCCGAAGTAAAGGGGGGGTGTGACGAAGTACAATTTTGGGTACTTCGCCACAATGTACATATATATATAATAAGTCCTATAAAGTCATTATAAGTTTATTCTCTGACTTGTTGATAGTATTTTTATTAGTGGAACTAGTTCCCCAACAGAGCATCTCTGAATCAGACCACCGCCAATATCACACACACACACGCATACACATACATCGGGCCACCAAAGACAGAAACCAAGAAATGCAACGGGACTTACCCAAAAAGTCGCCAATTGCTACTGCGCAGTTTCCTTTCTTGCTTACATACATATATATACGCATATCACGCCATCCATATGTATATTTCTAATACGCCATACATACATATATACGCATGTCACGCCATATATATATGTATGTAGCAATAACCATTGCAACGGGACTAGCAAAAGAAGTCGACAGAGTTATTGCGCAGTTTCTTTTGTTCTAGAAACTTCTAGACGCCCAAGCTACGCATGCGTTACGGTAAATGCATCGATCGCGTCATCGCCAAAATGCGGTGGCAACTTTTGATTGGTCGCTGCCGACGTCAGCGACAAAATCAAAGGCCAAGGGCTGTCGAAAATTAAATCGACAGATCAGTTGAGCTAGGACCGAGCAAGAGATAAGTTAGAAACATTAAAAGTGCAGTGCGTGGACAAAATATATCGAGTGGAAGTAAAGTGTCCCCAACAGCCAAGATAATAATCACCAAGTAACAAGAATCGACAACAAAGTAATCCCGAAGACTGCAGAGACACCAAATTAAACAAAATCATCAGAAACAGAGCTAAGCAAGGGTGTGTACAGCGGGTGAGTCCAACCAGTGGCCAACAGGGCTACGCCCATAATCAGCTTATTAGGTCAGACTGTGGTAAAACAATAGCAGGTTAGATATAAGTAGTGTTTAGGTCCGAGGGACATTAATAAACTTTATAATGTTTGACCCCGAATCTCAAAACCAGTCTTAATGATTTCATCCTCAACGTTACATCCTGTCACTTTGGTTCCCTCTATTATCTAAATGTTTACGTACTGTACTTGCATGTAGTGTGTGTTTCGTAATATTTGTTTTTTATGTAGGGAGCCATGTAAATCATATTAATCTTAGTCAATGTCCGGGTGACACCCTAATTGACTAGGATAATATTATTTGTCTAGTGCTACCCGACTAAGAACTTTATCAGACCAATGTCCGGGTGACACCCTAGTTGATCTGATGAAGATTCTTGGGTCATTAGTAGTTCGTTTGTACTTGTAGCGATTCGGGATAATTCCTATTTTATTTAAGCCAATGTCCGGGTGACACCCTAGTTGACTTAAATAATAGGAATTATCCAACGAGTCGCAACTGGATAATTCAAACAGGCCAAGGTCCGGGTGACACCCTACTTGACCTGGTTGAATTGACTGGGCTAATCCCAATGTGTTTGTTTCTCAAGTCGATGTCCGGGTGACACCCTAGTCGGCTTGATACCCTTCCCTTGTGTTTGTTAATCGTTTAGTAGACGTCGATCACCCTACTCCTTTCCCTTTTCCCTCCTCTGTTAGCTATAGTTAAAGCAATCACCGATTAGAGCAAGCCAACTCTGGATATGGCTATGCTCCCTTTCCTCCGTCATCAAGTCCGGGTTTCTTACATAAATTTTCTGTGTAGGAAAGGCCCTGGGGAGACTGGGAGTTGTAGCCCGATATGGATAATCGATGTGGATATAGTTATTGATATGGATATCGATATGGATCGATATGGATATCGATGTGGATTTGGTTATCGATATGGTTATCGATGTGGATATCGATATGGATATCGATATGGACATGGATAGGAATATTGATATGGATAACGATATGGATATCGATGAGGATATCGATATGGATACCGATATAGATATCGATATGGATATCGATATGGATATCGATATGGATATCGATGTGGATCGATATGGATATCGATGTGGATCGATATGGATATCGATGTGAATATAGTTATCGATATGGATATCGATATGGTTATCGATATGGATATCAACATGGATAACGATATGTATATCGATGAGGATATCGATATGGATATCGATATGAATATCGATGTGGATATGGATACCGATATGGATATCAATATTTATATCGATATTGATATCGATATGGATATCGATATAGATCGATATGGATATCGATGTGGATCGATATGGATATCGATATGGATATCGATCCACATCGATATCCATATCGATCCATATTGATATCTATATCGATATCCATATCGATATCCATATCGATATCCATATCGATATCCTCATCGATATCCATATCGTTATCCATATCAATATTCCTATCCATGTCCATATTGATAACCATATCGATAACCATATCCATATCGACATCTATATCGATCCATATCGATATCCATATCGATAACCATATTCACATCGATATCCATGTCCATATCCATATCGATAACCATATCCACATCGAAATCCATATCGATCCCTATCGATATCCATATCGATATCCATATCAATATCCATATCGATATACATATCGATATACATATCAATATCTACATCAATATCCATATCGATATACATATCGATATCCATATCGTAATCCATTTCGATATCCATATTGTTATCCATATCAATATCCATATCGATATTCATATCGATATCCAAATCGATATCCATATCGATATCCATATCAATATCCATATCGATATACATATCGATATACATATCAATATCCACATCGGTATCCATATCGATATACATATCGATATCCATATCGTAATCCATTTCGATATTTATATTGTTATCCATATCAATATCCATATCAATATTCATATCAATATCCATATCGATATACATATCGATATACATATCAATATCCACATCGATATCCATATCGATATCCATATCGATATCCATATCGATATATATATCGATATCAATATCGATATCCATATCGATATCCATATCGATATCCATATCGTTATCCATATCGACATCCATATCGATATCCCTATCCATAACCATATCGATATCCATATCTATATACATATCGATATATATATCGATATCCATATCGATATCCATATTGATATACATATCGATATCCATATCGATATCCATATCGACATCCATATCGATATCCATATGGTTATCCATATCGAAATACATATAGATATCCATATCGATATCCAAACCGATATCCATATCGATATCCATATCGTTATCCATATCGACATCCATATCGATATCCCTATCGATAACCATATCGATATCCATATCTATATATATCCATATATCCATATCGATATCCATATCGATATACATATCGATATCCATATCGATATATATATCGATATCCATATCGATATCCATATTGATATCCATATCGATATCCATATTGATATCCATATCGATATCCATATTGATGTCCATATCGATATCCATATCGATATCCATATCGATATCCATATCGATCCATATCAAAATCCACATTCATATCCATATCGATATACATATCGATATCCATATCGATATACATATCGATATCCATATCGATATCCATATCGATATCCATATCGATATCCATATCGATATCCATATCGATATCCATATCGATATCCATATCGATATCCATATCGATATCCATATCGATATCCATATCCATATCCACATCAATATCCATATCGATATCCATATCGATATACATATCGATATACATATCGATATCAATATCGATATCCATATCGATATCCATATCGATATCCATATCGTTATCCATATCGACATCCATATCGATATCCCTATCCATAACCATATCGATATCCATATCTATATATATCCATATATCCATATCGATATCCATATCGATATACATATCGATATCCATATCGATATATATATCGATATCCATATCGATATCCATATTGATATCCATATCGATATCCATATCGATATCCATATCGACATCCATATCGATATCCATATGGTTATCCATATCGAAATACATATAGATATCCATATCGATATCCAAACCGATATCCATATCGATATCCATATCGTTATCCATAGCGACATCCATATCGATATCCCTATCGATAACCATATCGATATCCATATCTATATATATCCATATATCCATATCGATATCCATATCGATACACATATCGATATCCATATCGATATATATATCGATATCCATATCGATATCCATATTGATATCCATATCGATATCCATATCGATATCCATATCGATATCCATATCCATCCATATCAAAATCCACATTCATATCCATATCGATATACATATCGATATCCATATCGATATACATATCGATATCCATATCGATATACATATCGATATCCATATCGATATCCATATCGATATCCATATCGATATCCATATCGATATCCATATCGATATCCATATCCATATCCATATCAATATCCATATCGATATCCATATCGATATCCATATCGATATCCATATCGATATGCATATCGATATCCATATCGATATCCATATCGATATCCATACGGATATCGATATGAATATCGATATGAATATCGATGTGGATATGGATATCGATATGGATATCGACATGGATATCGATATGGATATCGATATGGATCGATATGGATATCGATGTGGATCGATAAGGATATCGATATGGATATCGATATGGATATCGATATGGATATCAATATGGATATCGATATGGATATCGATATGGATATCGATATGGATATCGATATGGATATCGATATGGATATCGATATGGATATCGATATGGATATCGATATGGATATCGATATGGATATCGATATGGATATCGATATGGATATCGATATGGATATCGATATGGATATCGATATGGATATCGATATGGATATCGATATGTATATCGATATAAATATCGATATGGATATCGATTTGAATATCGATATGGATATCGATATGGGTATCGATAGGAATATCAACATGGATATCGATATGGATATCGTTATGGATATCTATATGGATAGATATGGATATCGATATGAATATCGATGTGGATATGGATATCGATATGGATATCGACATGGATATCGATATGGATATCGATATGGATCGATATGGATATCGATATGGATCGATATGGATATCGATATGGATATCCATATGGATATCGATGTGAAAATGGTTATCGATATGGATATCGATATGGATCAGTATAGATATCGATATGGATATGGTTATCGATGTGGATATCGATATGGACATGGATAGGAATATTGATATGGATAACGATATGAATATCGATGTGGATATGGATATCGATATGAATATCGATGTATATGGATATCGATATGGATATCGATGCGGATATCGATATGGATCGATATGGATATCGATGTGGATTTGGTTATCGATATGGATATCGATATGGATCGACATGGATATCGATATGGATCGATATGGATATCGATATGGATATCGATATGGATATCGATATGGATCGATATGGATATCGATGTGAATATAGTTATCGATATGGATATCGATACGGATCGATATGGATATCGATGTCGATATGGTTATCGATATGGATATCTTTATGGATATCGATATATATATCGATATGGATATGGTTATCGATGTGGATATCGATATGGACATGGATAGGAATATTGATAGGTATAACGATATGAATATTGATGTGGATATGGATATCGATATGAATATCGATGTGGATATGGATATCGATGCGGATATCGATATGGATATAAATATGAAAATCGATGTGGATATGGATATAGATATGGATATCGACATGGATATCGATATGTATATCGATATGGATATCGATATGGATATCGATATGGATATCGATATGGATATCGATATGGATATCGATATGGATATCGATATGGATATCGATATGGATATCGATATGGATATCGATGTGGATCGATATGGATATCGATATGGATCGATATGGATATCGATGTGAATGTGGTTATCGATATGGATATCGATATGGATCGATATAGATATCGATATGGATATGGTTATCGATATGGACATGGATAGGAATATTGATATGGATAACGATATGGATCGATATGGATATCGATATGGATATCCATATGGATATCGATGTGAATATGGATATCGATATGGATATCGATATGGATATCGATTTGGATATCGATATGGATCGATATGCATTTCTATGTGGATTTGGTTATCGATATGGATATCGATATGTATATCGATATGGATCGATATGGATATCGATATGGATATCGATGTGAATATGGATATCGATATGGATATCGATATGGATATCGATATGGATATCGATTTGGGTATCGATATAGATCGATATGGATATCGATGTGGACTTGGTAATCGATATGGATATCGATATGTATATCGATTTGGATATCGATATGGATCGATAAGCATTTCGATGTGGATTTGGTTATCGATATGGATATCGATATTTATATCGATATGGATATCGATATGAATATCGATGTGGACATGGCTATCGATATGGATATCGATTTGGATATCGATATGGATATCGATATGGATATCGATATGGATATCGATTTGGATATCGATATGGATCGATATGCATTTCGATGTGGATTTGGTTATCGATATGGATATCGATATTTATATCGATATGGATATCGATATGAATATCGATGTGGACATGGATATCGATATGGATATCGATTTGGATATCGATATGGATCGATATGGATATCGATGTGGATTTGGTAATCGATATGGATATCGATATGTATATCGATATGGATCGATATGGATATCGATATAGATAACGATGTGGACATGGATATCGATATGGATATCGATATGGATATCGATATGGATATCGATATGGATATCGATATGGATATCGATATGGATATCGATTTGGATAACGATATGGATCGATATGCATTTCGATGTGGATTTGGTTATCGATATGGATATCGATATGTATTACGATATGGATCGATATGGATATCGATATGGATATCGATGTGGACATAGATATCGATATGGATATCGATTTGGGTATCGATATAGATCGATATGGATATCGATATGGATATCGATTTGGGTATCGATATAGATCGATATGGATATCGATATTTATATCGATATGAATATCGATATGAATATCGATGTGGACATGGATATCGATATGGATATCGATTTGGATATTGATATGGATATCGGTATGGATATCGATATGGATATCGATATGGATATCGGTATGGATATCGATTTGGATATCGATATGGATCGATATGCATTTCGATGTGGATTTGGTTATCGATATGGATATCGATATTTATATCGATTTGGATATCGATATGGATCGATATGCATTTCGATGTGGATTTGGTTATCGATATGGATATCGATATTTATATCGATATGGATATCGATATGAATATCGAGTGGACATGGCTATCGATATGGATATCGATTTGGATATCGATATGGATATCGATATGGATATCGATATGGATATCGATTTGGATATCGATATGGATCGATATGCATTTCGATGTGGATTTGGTTATCGATATGGATATCGATATTTATATCGATATGGATATCGATGTGGATTTGGTTATCGATATGGATATCGATATGGATCGAAATGGATATCGATATGGATATCGATATGGATATCGATATGGATATCGATATGGATATCGATATGGATATCGATATGGATATCGATATGGATATCGATATGGATATCGATATGGATATCGATATGGATATCGATATGGATATCGATATGGATATCGATATGGATATCGATTTGGATAACGATATGGATCGATATGCATTTCGATTTGGATTTATCGATATGGATATCGATATGTACGATATGGATCGATATGGATATCGATATGGATATCGTGGGCATATCGATATCGATATGGATATCGATTTGGGTATCGATATAGATCGATATGGATATCGATATGGATATCGATTTGGGTATCGATATTCAGATCGATATGGATATCGATATTTATATCGATATGAATATCGATATGAATATCGATACATATGGATATCGATATGGATATCGATTTGGATATTGATATGGATATCGATATGGATATCGATATGGATATCGATATGGATATCGGTATGGATATCGATTTGGATATCGATATGGATCGATATGCATTTCGATGTGGATTTGGTTATCGATATGGATATCGATATTTATATCGATATGGATATCGAGATGAATATCGATGTGGACATGGATATCGATTTCGATATCGATATGGATCGATATGGATATCGATGTGGATTTGGTTATCGATATGGATATCGATATGTATATCGATATTCATATCGATATCCATATCGATATCCTCATCGATATCCATATGGTTATCCATATCGATTCATATGTCCATATCGATATCCATATCGATATCCACATCGATAACTGGATATCGATAACCGGATCGATATCGATATCGATGTCGATATCCATATCGATATGCATCATCGATATCCATATCGATATATATATCGATATCGATATGGTTATCGATATGGATATCGATATGGATATGCATATCGATATATATCGATATGGATATCGATATCCAATATTGATATCGATATGGATATCGATATCGATATCGATGATACCACATCGATATCCATAACGATACGAATATTGATGTGGATATGGATATCGATATGAATATCGATGTGGATATGGATATGAATATCGATGTGGATATGGATATAGATATGGATATCGACATGGATATCGATATGGATATCGATATGGATATCGATATGGATATCGATATGGATATCGATATGGATATCGATATGGATATCGATATGGATATCGATATGGATATCGATATGGATATCGATATGGATATCGATATGGATATCGATATGGATATCGATATGGATATCGATATGGATATCGATATGGATATCGATATGGATATCGATATGGATATCGATATGGATATCGATATGGATATCGATATCGATATCAATATGGATATCGATGTGGATCGATATGGATATCGATATGGATCGATATGGATATCGATGTGAATGTGGTTATCGATATGGATATCGATATGGATCGATATAGATATCGATATGGATATGGTTATTGATATGGACATGGATAGGAATATTGATATGGATAACGATATGGATCGATATGGATATCGATATGGATATCCATATGGATATCGATGTGAATATGGTTATCGATATGGATATCGATATGGATATCGATTTGGATATCGATATGGATCGATATGCATTTCTATGTGGATTTGGTTATCGATATGGATATCGATATGTATATCGATATGGATCGATATGGATATCGATATGGATATCGATGTGAATATGGATATCGATATGGATATCGATATGGATATCGATATGGATATCGATTTGGATATCGATATAGATCGATTTGGATATCGATGTGGACTTGGTAATCGATATGGATATCGATATGTATATCGATTTGGATATCGATATGGATCGATATGCATTTCGATGTGGATTTGGTTATCGATATGGATATCGATATTTATATCGATATGGATATCGATATGAGTATCGATGTGGACATGGCTATCGATATGGATATCGATTTGGATATCGATATGGATATCGATATGGATATCGATATGGATATCGATTTGGATATCGATATGGATGGATATGCATTTCGATGTGGATTTGGTTATCGATATGGAGATATCGATATTTATATCGATATGGATATCGATATGAATATCGATGTGGACATGGATATCGATATGGCTATCGATTTGGATATCGATATGGATCGATATGGATATCGATGTGGATTTGGTAATCGATATGGATATCGATATGTATATCGATATGGATCGATATGGATATCGATATAGATAACGATGTGGACATGGATATCGATATGGATATCGATATGGATATCGATATGGATATCGATATGGATATCGATATGGATATCGATATGGATATCGATATGGATATCGATTTGGATAACGATATGGATCGATATGCATTTCGATGTGGATTTGGTTATCGATATGGATATCGATATGTATTACGATATGGATCGATATGGATATCGATATGGATATCGATGTGGACATAGATATCGATATGGATATCGATTTGGGTATCGATATGGATATCGATATGGATATCGATTTGGGTATCGATATAGATCGATATGGATATCGATATTTATATCGATATGAATATCGATGTGGACATGGATATCGATATGGATATCGATTTGGATATTGATATGGATATCGATATGGATATCGATATGGATATCGATTTGGATATCGATATGGATCGATATGCATTTCGATGTGGATTTGGTTATCGATATGGATATCGATATTTATATCGATATGGATATCGAGATGAATATCGATGTGGACATGGATATCGATTTCGATATCGATATGGATCGATATGGATATCGATGTGGATTTGGTTATCGATATGGATCTCGATATGTATATCGATATGGATATCGATATGGATCGATATGGATATCGATATGGATTTCGATATGGATCGATATGGATATCGATGTGAATATGGTTATCGATATGGATATCTATATGGATATCGATATGGATCGATATATATATCGATATCCATATCGATATCCATATCGATATCCATATCGATATCCATATCGATATACATATCGATATCCATATCGATAACCAAATCCATATCGATATCCATATCGATCCATATCGATATCCAAATCGATATACATATCGATATCCATGTCCACTTCGATATTCATATCGATATTCATATCGATATCATCATCGATATCCATATCGTTATCCATATCAACATTCCTATCCATGTCCATATCGATTTCCATATCGACATGGATAGGAATGTTGATCTGGATAACGATATGGATATCGATGAGGATAACGATATTGATATCGATATGAATATCGATGTGGACATGGATATCGATATGGATATCAATTTGGATATCGATATGGATCGATGTGGATATCGATGTGGATTTGGTGTTCGATATGGATATCGATATAGATATCGATATGGATATCGATATGTATATCGATATGGATATCGATATGTATATCAATATGGATCGATATGGATATCGATGCGAATATGGTTAGCGTTGTGGATATCGATATGGATCGATATAGATATAGATTTGGATATGGTTATCGATGTGGATATCGATATGGCTATCAATATGGACATGTATAGGAATATTGATATGGATAACGATATGGATATCGATATGAATTTCGATGCGGATATGGATATCGATATGGATATCGACATGGATATCGATATGGATATCGATATAGATATCGATATGGATATCGATATAGATATCGATATGGATATCGATATGGATCGATGTGGATATCGATATGGATCGATATAGATATCGATATGGATATGGTTATCGATGTGGATATCGATATGGATATCGATATGGACATGGATAGGTATATTGATATGGATAACGATATGGATATCGATGAGGATATCGCTATGGATATCGATGTGGATCTATATGGTTATCGATATGGATCGATATGGATATCGATTTGGATCGATATGGATATCGATATGGTTATCGATATGGATATCGATATGGATATCGATATGTATATCGATATGGATATCGATATGGATATCGATATGGATATCGATATGGATATCGATATGGATATCGATATGGATATCGATATGGATATCGATATGGATATCAATATGGATCGATATGGATATCGATATAGATATCGATAAGTATCAATATGGATATCGTTACCGATATGGATATCGATATGGATTGATATGGATATCGATGTGGATTTGGTTATCGATATGGTTATCGATGTGGATATCGATATGGATATCGATGTGGACATGGATAGGAATATTGATATGGATATCGATGAGGATATCGATATGGATATCGATATGAATATCGATGTGGATATGGATATCGAAATCGATATCGTTAGGATATCGATTTGGATATCGACATGGATATCGATATGGATCGATATGAATATTTATGTGGATCGATATGGATATCGATATGGATATCGATATGGATATCGATTTGGATATCGATTTGGATATCGATATGGATCGATATGGATATCGATATGGATCGATATGGATATCGATATGGATCGATATAGATATCGATATGGATATGGTAAACGATGTGGATATCGATATGGACATGGATAGGAATATTGATATGGATATCGATATGAATATCGATCTGGATATGGATATCGATATGGATATCAATGCGGATATCGATATGGATCGATATGGATATCGATGTGGATTTGGTTATCGATATGGATATCGATATCGATACGGATATGGATATGGATCGATATGGATATCGATATGGATATCGATATGGATATCGATATGGATCGATATGGATATCGATGTGAATATAGGTATCGATATGGATATCGATACGGATCGATATGCATATCGATGTGGATAAGGTTATCGATGTTGATATCGATATGGATCGATATGGATATCGATATGCATATCGATATGGATATCGATGTGAATATGGTTATCGATATGGATATCGATATGGATGTGGTTACCGATATGGACATCGATATGGATATCGATATGGACATGGATAGGAATATTGATATGGATAACGATATGGATATCGATGAGGATATCGATATGGATATCGATATGAATATCGATATGGACATGGATATCGATATGGATATCGATTTGGATATCGATATGGATCGATATGGATATCGATGTGGATTTGGTTATCGATATGGATATCGATATGTATATCGATATGGATGGATATGGATATCGATATTGATATCGATATGGATATCGATTTAGATATCGATATGGATATCGATGTGAATATGGTTATCGATGTGGATATCGATATGGATCGATATAGATATCGATATGGTTATCGATGTGGATATCGATATGGATATCGATATGGACATGGATGGGAATATTGATATGGATAACGATATGGATATCGATGAGGATATCGATATGAATGTCGATGTGGATATGGATATCGATATGGATATCGATATAGATATCGATATGGATCGATGTGGATATCTATATGGATCGATATAGATATCGATATGGATATAGTTATCGATGATAACGATATGGATATCGATGAGGATATCGATATGGATCGATATGGATATCGATGTGAATATGGTTATCGATATGAATATCGATATGGATCGATATAGATATCGATATGGATATGGTTACCCATATGGATATCGATATGGATCGATATGGATATCGATATGGATATGGTTACCGATATGGATATCGATATGGATATCGATATGGATATCGATATGGATTGATATGGATATCGAGGTGAATATGGTTATCGATATGGATATCGATACGGATCGATATGGATATCGATGTGGATATGGTTATCGATATGGATATCGATATGGATCGATATGGATATCGATGTGAATATGGTTATCGATATGGATATCGATATGGATCGATATAGATATCGATATGGATATGGTTACCGATATGGATATCGATATGGATATCGATATGGATATCGATATGGATATCGATATGGACATGGATAGGAATATTGATATGGATAACGATATGGATATCGATGAGGATATCGATATGGATATCGATATGGATATCGATTTGGATATCGATATGGATCGATATGGATATCGATGTGGATTTGGTTATCGATATGGATATCGATATGTATATCGATATGAATATCGATATGGATATCGATATGGATATCTATATGGATATCGATATGGATATCGATATGGATATCGATATGGATATCGATATGGATATCGATATGGATATCGATATGGATATGGATATCGATATGGATATCGATATGGATATCGATATGGATATCGATATGGATATCGATATGGATATCGATATAGATGTTGATATGGATATCGATATAGATATCGATATGGATCGATATAGATATCGATATGGATATGGTTATCGATTTGGATATCGATATGGACATGGATCAGAATATTGATATGGATAACGATATGAATATCGATGTGGATATGGATATCGATATGAATTTCGATGTGGATATGGATATCGATTTGGATATCGATGCGGATATCGATATGGATCAATATGGATATCGATGTGGATTTGGTTATCGATATGAATATCGAAATGGATATCGATATGGATCGATATGGATATCGATATGGATATCGATATGGATTGATATGGATATCGAGGTGAATATGGTTATCGATATGGATATCGATACGGATCGATATGGATATCGATGTGGATATGGTTATCGATATGGATATCGATATGGATCGATATAGATATCGATATGGATATGGTTACCGATATGGATATCGATATGGATATCGATATGGACATGGATATGGTTATCGATATGTATATCGATATGGATCAATATGGATATCGATGTGAATATGGTAATCGATATGGATATC
This sequence comes from Drosophila neocordata, assembly GCA_018903615.1. Taxonomy (NCBI): domain Eukaryota; kingdom Metazoa; phylum Arthropoda; class Insecta; order Diptera; family Drosophilidae; genus Drosophila; species Drosophila neocordata. Next base: position 70,097 of record JAEIGI010000127.1, read on the forward strand.
GATATGGATCGATATAGATATCGATATGGATATGGTTACCGATATGGATATCGATATGGATATCGATATGGACATGGATAGGAATATTGATATGGATAACGATATGGATATCAATGAGGATATCGATATGGATATCGATATGGATATCGATTTGGATATCGATATGGATCGATATGGATATCGATGTGGATTTGGTTATCGATATGGATATCGATATGTATATCGATATGAATATCGATATGGATATCGATATGAATATCGATATTTATATCGATACGGATCGATATGGATATCAATGTGGATATAGTTATTGATATGGATAACGATATGGATCGATATGTATATCGATGTGGATTTGGTTATCGATATGGTTATCGATGTGGATATCGATATGGATCGATATGGATATCGATATGGATATCGATATGGATCGATATGGATATCGATGTGAATGTGGTTATCGATATGGATCGATATAGATATCGATATGGATATGGTTATCGATTTGGATATCGATATGGACATGGATCAGAATATTGATATGGATAACGATATGAATATCGATGTGGATATGGATATCGATATGAATTTCGATGTGGATATGGATATCGATTTGGATATCGATGCGGATATCGATATGGATCAATATGGATATCGATGTGGATTTGGTTATCGATATGAATATCGAAATGGATATCGATATGGATCGATATGGATATCGATATGGATATCGATATGGATTGATATGGATATCGAGGTGAATATGGTTATCGATATGGATATCGATACGGATCGATATGGATATCGATGTGGATATGGTTATCGATATGGATATCGATATGGATCAATATGGATATCGATGTGAATATGGTTATCGATATGGATATCGATATGGATCGATATAGATATCGATATGGATATGGTTACCGATATGGATATCGATATGGATATCGATATGGACATGGATATGGTTATCGATATGGATATCGATATGGATCAATATGGATATCGATGTGAATATGGTTATCGATATGGATATCGATATGGATCGATATAGATATCGATATGGATATGGTTACCGATATGGATATCGATATGGATATCGATATGGACATGGATAGGAATATTGATATGGATAACGATATGGATATCAATGAGGATATCGATATGGATATCGATAAGGATATCGATTTGGATATCGATATGGATCGATATGGATATCGATGTGGATTTGGTTATCGATATGGATATCGATATGTATATCGATATGAATATCGATATGGATATCGATATGAATATCGATATTTATATCGATACGGATCGATATGGATATCAATGTGGATATAGTTATTGATATGGATAACGATATGGATCGATATGTATATCGATGTGGATTTGGTTATCGATATGGTTATCGATGTGGATATCGATATAGATATCGATATGGACATGGATAGGAATATTGATATGGATAACGATATGGATATCGATGAGGATATCGATATGGATATCGATATGAATATCGATGTGGATATGGATATCGATATAGATATCGACATGGATATCGATAAAGATATCGATATGGATATCGATACGGATCGATATGGATATCGATGTGGATATAGTTACCGATATGGCTATCGATATGGATTGATATGGATATCGATGTGGATTTGGTTATCGATATGGTTATCGATGTGGATATCGATATTTATATCGATATGGACATGGATAGGAATATTGATATGGATAACGATATGGATATCGATGAGGATATCGATATGGATATAGATATGAATATCGATGTGGATATGGATATCGATATGGATATCGAAATCGATATCGTTATGGATATCGATTTGGATATCGATATGGATATCGATATGGATCGATATGAATATAGATGTGGATCGATATGGATATCGATATGGATATCGATTTGGATATGGTAAACGATGTGGATATCGATATGGACATGGATAGGAATATTGATATGGATATCGATATGAATATCGATCTGGATATGGATATCGATATGGATATCAATGCGGATATCGATATGGATCGATATGGATATCGATGTGAATGTGGTTATCGATATGGATATCGATATGGATCGATATAGATATCGATATGGATATGGTAAACGATGTGGATATCGATATGGACATGGATAGGAATATTGATATGGATATCGATATGAATATCGATCTGGATATGGATATCGATATGGATATCAATGCGGATATCGATATGGATCGATATGGATATCGATGTGGATTTGGTTATCGATATGGATATCGATATCGATACGGATATCGATATGTATCGAAATGGATATCGATATTTATATCGATATGGATATCGATATGGATCGATATGGATATCGATGTGAATATAGATATCGATATGGATATCGATACGGATCGATATGCATATCGATGTGGATAAGGTTATCGATATTGATATCGATATGGATCGATATGGATATCGATATGCATATCGATATGGATATCGATGTGAATATGGTTATCGATATGGATATCGATATGGACATGGATAGGAATATTGATATGGATATCGATATGAATATCGATCTGGATATGGATATCGATATGGATATCAATGCGGATATCGATATGGATCGATATGGATATCGATGTGAATGTGGTTATCGATATGGATATCCATATGGATCGATATAGATATCGATATGGATATGGTAAACGATGTGGATATCGATATGGACATGGATAGGAATATTGATATGGATATCGATATGAATATCGATCTGGATATGGATATCGATATGGATATCAATGGATATCGATATGGATATCGATATCGATACGGATATCGATATGGATCGATTTGGATCGATATGGATATCGATGTGAATATAGATATCGATATGGATATCGATACGGATCGATATGCATATCGATGTGGATAAGGTTATCGATATTGATATCGATATGGATCGATATGGATATCGATATGCATATCGATATGGATATCGATGTGAATATGGTTATCGATATGGATATCGATATGGATGTGGTTACCGATATGGATATCGATATGGATATCGATATGGACATGGATAGGAATATTAATATGGATAACGATATGAATATCGATGAGGATATCGATATGGATATCGATATGAATATCGATATGGACATGGATATCGATATGGATATCGATTTGGATACCGATATGGATCGATATGGATATCGATGTGGATTTGGTTATCGATATGGATATCGATATCTATATCGATATGAATATCGATATGGATATCGATATGAATATCTATATGGATATCGATATGGACATGGATAGGAATATTAATATGGATATCGATGTGAATATGGTTATCGATGTGGATATCGATATGGATCGATATAGATATCGATATGGTTATCGATGTGGATATCGATATGGATATCGATGTGGATATCGATATCGATATCGATATGGACATGGATAGGAATATTGATATGGATAACGATATGGATATCGATGAGGATATCGATATGAATGTCGATGTGGATATGGATATCGATATAGATATCGATATGGATATCGATATGGATCGATGTGGATATCTATATGGATCGATATAGATATCGATATGGATATAGTTATCGATGAGGATATCGATATGGACATGGATAGGAATATTGATATGGATAACGATATGGATATCGATGAGGATATCGATATGGATATCGATATGAATATCGATGTGGATATGGATATCGATATGGATCGATATGGATATCGATATGGATATCGATACGGATATCGATATGGATCTATATGGATATCGATGTGAATGTGGTTATCGATATGGATATCGATATGGATCGATATGGATATCGATGTGAATATGGTTATCGATATGGATATCGATATGGATCGATATGGATATCGATGTGAATATGGTTATCGATATGGATATCGATATGGATCGATATAGATATCGATATGGATATGGTTACCGATATGGATATCGATATGGATCGATATAGATATCGATATGCATATCGATATGGATTGATATGGATATCGAGGTGAATATGGTTATCGATATGGATATCGATACGGATCGATATGGATATCGAGGTGAATATGGTTATCGATATGGATATCGATACGGATCGATATGGATATCGAAGTGGATATGGTTATCGATATGGATATCGATATGGATATCGATATGGACATGGATAGGAATATTGATATGGATAACGATTTGGATATCCATATCGATATGGATCGATGTGGATATCTATATGGATCGATATAGATATCGATATGGATATAGTTATCGATGAGGATATCGATATGGACATGGATAGGAATATTGATATGGATAACGATATGGATATCGATGAGGATATCGATATGGATATCGATATGAATATCGATGTGGATATGGATATCGATATGGATCGATATGGATATCGATATGGATATCGATATGGATATCGATATGGATCTATATGGATATCGATGTGAATGTGGTTATCGATATGGATATCGATATGGATCGATATGGATATCGAGGTGAATATGGTTATCGATATGGATATCGATATGGATCGATATGGATATCGATGTGAATATGGTTATCGATATGGATATCGATATGGATCGATATAGATATCGATATGGATATAGTTATCGATGAGGATATCGATATGGACATGGATAGGAATATTGATATGGATAACGATATGGATATCGATGAGGATATCGATATGGACATGGATAGGAATATTGATATGGATAACGATAGGGATATCGATGAGGATATCGATATGGATATCGATATGAATATCGATGTGGATATGGATATCGATATAGATGTCGATATGGATATCGATATGGATCGATGTGGATATCTATATGGATCGATATAGATATCTATATGGATATAGTTATCGATGAGGATATCGATATGGACATGGATAGGAATATTGATATGGATAACGATAGGGATATCGATGAGGATATCGATATGGATATCGATATGAATATCGATGTGGATATGGATATCGATATAGATATCGATATGGATATCGATATGGATCGATGTGGATATCTATATGGATCGATATAGATATCTATATGGATATAGTTATCGATGAGGATATCGATATGCACATGGATAGGAATATTGATATGGATAACGATATGGATATCGATGAGGATATCGATATGGATATCGATATGAATATCGATGTGGATATGGATATCGATATAGTTATCGATATGGATATCGATATGGATCGATGTGGATATCTATATGGATCGATATAGATATCTATATGGATATAGTTATCGATGAGGATATCGATATGGACATGGATAGGAATCTTGATATGGATAACGATATGGATATCGATGAGGATATCGATATGGATATCGATATGAATATCGATGTGGATTTGGTTATCGATATGGTTATCGATGTGGATATCGATATGGATATCGATATGGACATGGATAGGAATATTGATATGGATAACGATAGGGATATCGATGAGGATATCGATATGGATATCGATATGAATATCGATGTGGATATGGATATCGATATAGATATCGATATGGATATCGATATGGATCGATGTGGATATCGATGTGAATATTGTTATCGATATGGATATCGATATGGATCGATATGGATATCGATATGGATATCGATATCGATATCGATATGGATCGATATGGATATCGATGTGAATATGGTTATCGATATGGATATCGATATGGTTATCGATATGGATATCGATATGGATCGATATGGATATCGATGTGAATATGGTTATCGATATGGATATCGATATGGATCGATATATATATCGATATGGATATGGTTACCGATATGGATATCGATATGGATATCGATATGGATATCGATATGGACATGGATAGGAATATTGATATGGATAACGATTTGGATATCGATGAGGATATCGATATGGATATTGATATGGATATCGATTTGGATATCGATATGGATCGATATGGATATCGATGTGGATTTGGTTATCGATATGAATATCGATATGTATATCGATAGGAATATCGATATGGATATCGATATGAATATCTATATGGATATCGATACGGATCGATATGGATATCGATGTGGATATAGTTAGTGATATGGATAACGATATGGATCGATATGGATATCGATGTGGATTTGGTTATCGATATGGTTATCGATGTGGATATCGATATGGATATCGATATGGACATGGATAGGAATATTGATATGGATAACGATATGGATATCGATGAGGATATCGATATGGATATCGATATGGATATCGATTTGGATATCGATATGCATCGATATGGATATCGATGTGGATTTGGTTATCGACATGGATATCGATATGTATATCGATATGAATATCGATATGGATATCGATATGAATATCGATATGGATATCGATATACATATCGATATGGATATCGATATACATATCGATATGGATATCGATGTGGATATAGTTATTGATATGGATAACGATATGGATCGATAAGGATATCGATGTGGATTTGGTTATCGATATGGTTATCGATGTGGATATCGATATGGATATCGATATGGACATGGATAGGAATATTGATATGGATAACGATATGGATATCGATGAGGATATCGATATGGATATCGATATGAATGTCGATGTGTATATGGATATCGATATAGATATCGACATAGAAATCGATAAAGATATCGATATGGATATCGATATGAATATCGATATGGATATCGATATGGATATCGATACGGATCGATATGGATATCGATACGGATCGATATGGATATCGATACAGATCGATATGGATATCGATGTGGATATAGTTACCGATATGGATATCGATATGGATTGATATGGATATCGATGTGGATTTGGTTATCGATATGGTTATCGATGTGGATATCGATATGGATATCGATGTGGACAAGGATAGGAATATTGATATGGATATCGATGAGGATATCGATATGGATATCGATATGAATATCGATATGGATCGATATGAATATCGATGTGGATCGATATGGATATCGATATGGATATCTATTTGGATATCGATTTGGATATCGATATGGATCGATATCGATATCGATATGGATCGATATGGATATCGATATGGATCGATATGAATATCGATGTGGATCGATATGGATATCGATATGGATATCTATTTGGATATCGATTTGGATATCGATATGGATCGATATCGATATCGATATGGATCGATATGGATATTGATATGGATCGATATAGATATCGATATGGATATGGTAAACGATGTGGATATCGATATGGACATGGATAGGAATATTGATATGGATATCGATATGAATATCGACTGGATATGGATATCGATATGGATATCAATGCGGATATCGATATGGATCGATATGGATATCGATGTGGATTTGGTTATCGATATGGATATCGATATCGATACGGATATCGATATGGATCGATATGGATATCGATATGGATATCAATATGGATATCGATATGGATCGATATGGATATCGATGTGAATATAGTTATCGATATGGATATCGATACGGATCGATATGCATATCGATGTGGATAAGGTTATCGATATTGATATCGATATGGATCGATATGGATATCGATATGCATATCGATATGGATATCGATGTGAATATGGTTATCGATATGGATATCGATATGGATGTGGTTACCGATATGGACATCGATATGGATATCGATATGGACATGGATAGGAATATTGATATGGATAACGATATGGATATCGATGAGGATATCGATATGGATATCGATATGAATATCGATATGGACATGGATATCGATATGGACATGGATATCGATATGGATATCGATTTGGATATCGATATGGATCGATATGGATATCGATGTGGATTTGGTTATCGATATGGATATCGATATGTATATCGATATGGATGGATATGGATATCGATATGGATATCGATATGGATATCGATTTAGATATCGATATGGATATCGATGTGAATATGGTTATCGATGTGGATATCTATATGGATCGATATAGATATCGATATGGATATAGTTATCGATGAGGATATCGATATGGACATGGATAGGAATATTGATATGGATAACGATATGGATATCGATGAGGATATCGATATGGATATCGATATGAATATCGATGTGGATATGGATATCGATATGGATCGATATGGATATCGATATGGATATCGATATGGATATCGATATGGATATCGAAGTGGATCGATATGGATATCGATGTGAATGTGGTTATCGATATGGATATCGATATGGATCGATATGGATATCGATGTGAATATGGTTATCGATATGGATCGATATGGATATCGATGTGAATATGGTTATCGATATGAATATCGATATGGATCGATATAGATATCGATATGGATATGGTTACCCATATGGATATCGATATGGATATCGATATGGATATCGATATGGATATCGATATGGATATCGATATGGATTGATATGGATATCGAGGTGAATATGGTTATCGATATGGATATCGATACGGATCGATATGGATATCGATGTGGATATGGTTATCGATATGGATATCGATATGGATCGATATCCATATCGATGTGAATATGTTAATCGATATGGATATCGATATGGATCGATATAGATATCGATATGGATATGGTTACCGATATGGATATCGATATGGATATCGATATGGATATCGATATGGACATGGATAGGAATATTGATATGGATAACGATATGGATATCGATGAGGATATCGATATGGATATCGATATAGATATCGATTTGGATATCGATATGGATCGATATGGATATCGATGTGGATTTGGTTATCGATATGGATATCGATATGTATATCGATATGAATATCGATATGGATATCGATATGGATATCGATATGGATATCGATATGGATATCGATATGGATATCGATATGGATATCAATATGGATATCGATATGGATATCGATATGGATATCGATATGGATATCGATATGGATATCGATATGGATATCGATATGGATATCGATATGGATATCGATATGGATATCGATATGGATATCGATATGGATATCGATATGGATATCGATATAGATATCGATATGGATATCGATATGGATATCGATATGGATATCGATATGGATATCGATATAGATATCGATATGGATATCGATATAGATATCGATATGGATATCGATATGGATATCGATATGGATCGATATGGATATCGATATGGATATCGATATGGATCGATATGGATATCGATGTGAATGTGGTTATCGATATGGATATCGATATGGATCGATATAGATATCGATATGGATATGGTTATCGATTTGGATATCGATATGGACATGGATCAGAATATTGATATAGATAACGATATGAATATCGATGTGGATATCGATATGAATTTCGATGTGGATATGGATATCGATTTGGATATCGATGCGGATATCGATATGGATCAATATGGATATCGATGTGGATTTGGTTATCGATATGAATATCGAAATGGATATCGATATGGATCGATATGGTTATCGATATGGATATCGATATGGATTGATATGGATATCGAGGTGAATATGGTTATCGATATTGATATCGATACGGATCGATATGGATATCGATGTGGATATGGTTATCGATATGGATATCGATATGGATCGATATGGATATCGATGTGAATATGGTTATCGATATGGATATCGATATGGATCGATAAAGATATCGATATGGATATGGTTACCGATATGGATATCGATATGGATATCGATATGGATATCGATATGGACATGGATAGGAATATTGATATGGATAACGATATGGATATCGATGAGGATATCGATATGGATATCGATATGGATATCGATTTGGATATCGATATGGATCGATATGGATATCGATGTGGATTTGGTTATCGATATGGATATCGATATGTATATCGATATGAATATCGATATGCATATCGATATGAATATCGATATGGATATCGATACGGATCGATATGGATATCAATGTGGATATAGTTATTGATATGGATAACGATATGGATCGATATGGATATCGATGTGGATTTGGTTATCGATATGGTTATCGATGTGGATATCGATATGGATATCGATATGGACATGGATAGGAATATTGATATGGATAACGATATGGATATCGATGAGGATATCGATATGGATATCGATATGAATATCGATGTGGATATGGATATCGATATAGATATCGACATGGATATCGATAAAGATATCGATATGGATATCGATACGGATCGATATGGATATCGATGTGGATATAGTTACCGATATGGATTTCGATATGGATTGATATGGATATCGATGTGGATTTGGTTATCGATATGGTTATCGATGTGGATATCGATATGGATATCGATATGGACATGGATAGGAATATTGATATGGATAACGATATGGATATCAATGAGGATATCGATATGGATATCGATATGAATATCGATGTGGATATGGATATCGATATGGATATCGAAATCGATATCGTTATGGATATCGATTTGGATATCGATATGGATATCGATATGGATATCGATATGGATCGATATGAATATAGATGTGGATCGATATGGATATCGATATGGATATCGATATGGATATCGATTTGGATATGGTAAACGATGTGGATATCGATATGGACATGGATAGGAATATTGATATGGATATCGATATGAATATCGATCTGGATATGGATATCGATATGGATGTCAATGCGGATATCGATATGGATCGATATGGATATCGATGTGAATGTGGTTATCGATATGGATATCGATATGGATCGATATAGATATCGATATGGATATGGTAAACGATGTGGATATCGATATGGACATGGATAGGAATATTGATATGGATATCGATATGAATATCGATCTGGATATGGATATCGATATGGATATTAATGCGGATATCGATATGGATCGATATGGATATCGATGTGTATATCGATATGGATCGAAATGGATATCGATATGGATATCGATATGGATATCGATATGGATCGATATGGATATCGATGTGAATATAGATATCGATATGGATATCGATGTGAATATAGATATCGATATGGATATCGATACGGATCGATATGCATATCGATGTGGATAAGGTTATCGATATTGATATCGATATGGATCGATATTGTTATCGATATGCATATCGATATGGATATCGATGTGAATATGGTTATCGATATGGATATCGATATGGACATGGATAGGAATATTAATATGGATAACGATATGGATATCGATGAGGATATCGATATGGATATCGATATGAATATGATATGGATATCGATTTGGATACCGATATGGATCGATATGGATATCGATGTGGATTTGGTTATCGATATGGATATCGATATGTATATCGATATGGATGGATATGGATATCGATATGGATATCGATATGGATATCGATTCGGATATCGATATGGATATCGATGTGAATATGGTTATCGATGTGGATATCGATATGGATCGATATAGATATCGATATGGTTATCGATGTGGATATCGATATGGATATCGATATGGACATGGATAGGAATATTGATATGGATAACGATATGGATATCGATGAGGATATCGATATGAATGTCGATGTGGATATGGATATCGATATGGATATCGACATGGATATCGATATGGATATCGATATAGATATCGATATGGATATCGATATAGATATCGATATGGATATCGATATGGAACGATGTGGATATCTATATGGATCGATATAGATATCGATATGGATATAGTTATCGATGAGGATATCGATATGGACATGGATAGGAATATTGATATGAATAACGATATGGATATCGATGAGGATATCGATATGGATATCGATATGAATATCGATGTGGATATGGATATCGATATGGATCGATATGGATATCGATATGGATATCGATATGGATATCGATATGGATCGATATGGATATCGATATGGATATCGATATGGATCGATATGGATGTCGATGTGAATGTGGTTATCGATATGGATATCGATATGGATCGATATGGATATCGATGTGAATATGGTTATCCATATGGATATCGATATGGATCGATATGGATATCGATGTGAATATGGTTATCGATATGGATATCGATATGGATCGATATAGATATCGATATGGATATGGTTACCGATATGGATATCGATATGGATCGATATAGATATCGATATGGATATCGATATGGATTGATATGGATATCGAGGTGAATATGGTTATCGATATGGATATCGATACGGATCGATATGGATATCGAAGTGGATATGGTTATCGATATGGATATCGATATGGATCGATATGGATATCGATATGGATCGATATGGATATCGATGTGAATATGGTTATCGATATGGATATCGATATGGATCGATATATATATCCATATGGATATGGTTACCGATATGGATATCGATATGGATATCGATATGGACATGGATAGGAATATTGATATGGATAACGATTTGGATATCGATGAGGATATCGATATGGATATCGATTTGGATATCGATATGGATCGATATGGATATCGATGTGGATTTGGTTATCGATATGAATATCGATATGTATACCGATATGAATATCGATATGGATATCGATATGAATATCTATATGGATATCGATACGGATCGATATGGATATCGATGTGGATATAGTTAGTGATATGGATAACGATATGGATCGATATGGATATCGATGTGGATTTGGTTATCGATATGGTTATCGATGTGGATATCGATATGGATATCGATATGGACATGGATAGGAATATTGATATGGATAACGATATGGATATCGATGAGGATATCGATATGGATATCGATATGAATATCGATGTGGATATGGATATCGATATAGATATCGATATGGATATCGATATGGATCGATGTGGATATCTATATGGATCGATATAGATATCTATATGGATATAGTTATCGATGAGGATATCGATATGGACATGTATAGGAATATTGATATGGATAACGATATGGATATCGATGAGGATATCGATATGGATCGATATGGATATCGATGTGAATATGGTTATCGATATGGATATCGATATGGATCGATATGGATATCGATGTGAATATGGTTATCGATATGGATATCGATATGGATCGATATAGATATCGATATGGATATGGTTACCGATATGGATATCGATATGGATCGATATAGATATCGATATGGATATCGATATGGATTGATATGGATATCGAGGTGAATATGGTTATTGATATGGATATCGATACGGATCGATATGGATATCTAAGTGGATATGTTTATCGATATGGATATCGATATGGATCGATATGGATATCGATGTGAATATGGTTATCGATATGGATATCGATATGGATCGATATATATATCGATATGGATATGGTTACCGATATGGATATCGATATGGATATCGATATGGACATGGATAGGAATATTGATATGGATAACGATTTGGTTATCGATATGAATATCGATATGTATATCGATAGGAATATCGATATGGATATCGATATGAATATCTATATGGATATCGATACGGATCGATATGGATATCGATGTGGATATAGTTAGTGATATGGATAACGATATGGATCGATATGGATATCGATGTGGATTTGGTTATCGATATGGTTATCGATGTGGATATCGATATGGATATCGATATGGACATGGATAGGAATATTGATATGGATAACGATATGGATATCGATGAGGATATCGATATGGATATCGATATGAATATCGATGTGGATATGGATATCGATATAGATATCGACATGGATATCGATAAAGATATCGATATGGATATCGATATGAATATCGATATGGATATCGATATGGATATCGATACGGATCGATATGGATATCGATACGGATCGATATGGATATCGATGTGGATATAGTTACCGATATGGATATCGATATGGATTCATATGGATATCGATGTGGATTTGGTTATCGATATGGTTATCGATTTGGATATCGATATGGATATCGATATGGACATGGATAGGAATATTGATATGGATAACGATATGGATATCGATGAGGATATCGATATGTATATCGATATGAATATCGATGTGGATATGGATATCGATATGGATATCGAAATCGATATCGTTATGGATATCGATTTGGATATCGATATGGATATCGATATGGATCGATATGGATATCGATGTGGATATAGTTACCGATATGGATATCGATATGGATTCATATGGATATCGATGTGGATTTGGTTATCGATATGGTTATCGATGTGGATATCGATATGGATATCGATATGGACATGGATAGGAATATTGATATGGATAACGATATGGATATCGATGAGGATATCGATATGTATATCGATATGAATATCGGTGTGGATTTGGTTATCGATATGGTTATCGATGTGGATCGATATGGATATCGATATGGATATCGATATGGATATCAATGCGGATATCGATATGGATCGATATGGATATCGATGTGGATTTGGTTATCGATATGGATATCGATATCGATACGGATATCGATATGGATATCGATATGGATATCGATATGGATATCGATTTGGATATCGATATGGATATCGATGTGAATATGGTTATCGATGTGGATATCGATATGGATCGATATAGATATCGATATGGTTATCGATGTGGATATCGATATGGATATCGATATGGACATAGATAGGAATATTGATATGGATAACGATATGGATATCGATGAGGATATCGATATGAATGTCGATGTGGATATGGATATCGATATGGATATCGACTTGGATATCGATATGGATATCGATATAGATATCGATATGGATATCGATATAGATATCGATATGGATATCGATATGGATCCATGTGGATATCTATATGGATCGATATAGATATCGATATGGATATAGTTATCGATGAGGATATCGATATGGACATGGATACGAATATTGATATGGATTACGATATGGATATCGATGAGGATATCGATATGGATATCGATATGAATATCGATGTGGATATGGATATCGATATGGATCGATATGGATATCGATATGGATATCGATATGGATATCGATATGGATCGATATGGATATCGATGTGAATGTGGTTATCGATATGGATATCGATATGGATCGATATGGATCGATATGGATATCGATGTGAATATGGTTATCGATATGGATCGATATGGATATCGATGTGAATATGGTTATCGATATGGATATCGATATGGATAGATATAGATATCGATATGTATATGGTTACCGATATGGATATCGATATGGATCGATATAGATATCGATATGGATATCGAAATGGATTGATATGGATATCGAGGTGAATATGGTTATCGATATGGATATCGATACGGATCGATATGGATATCGAAGTGGATATGGTTATCGATATGGATATCGATATGGATCGATATGGATATCGATGTAAATATGGTCTCATGGTATCGATATGGATATCGATATGGATCGATATGGATCGATATATATCGATGATATCGATATGGATATGGTTACCGATATGGATATCGATATGGATATCGATATGGATATCGATATGGACATGGATAGGAATATTGATATGGATAACGATTTGGATATCGATGAGGATATCGATATGGATATCGATATGGATATCGATTTGGATATCGATATGGATCGTATGGATATCGATGTGGATTTGGTTATCGATATGAATATCGATATCATATGGATATCGATATGGATATCGATATGAATATCGATATGGATCGATATGGATATCGATATGGATATCGATGTGGATATAGTTAGCGATATGGATAACGATATGGATCGATATGGATATCGATATGGATTTGGTTATCGATATGGTTATCGA
>JAEIGI010000235.1:0-34459 GCA_018903615.1 Drosophila neocordata
TATCCATATCGACATCGATGTCCATATCGATATCCATATTGATATCCATATCGATATCCATATCGATAACCATATCGATATCCATATCGATATCCATATCGATATCCATATCGATATCCATATCGATATCCATATCGATATCCATATCGATATCCATATCGATATCCATATCGATATCCATATCGATATCGATATCCATATCGATATCCATATCGATATCCGTATCGATATCCATATCGATATCCATATCGATATCCATATCGATATCCATATCGATATCCATATCGATATCCATATCGATATCCATATCGATATCCATATCGATATCAATATCGATATCCATATCGATATCCATATCGATATCCATATCGATATCCATATCGATATCCATATCGATATCCATATCGATATCCATATCGATATCCATATCGATATCCATATCGATATCCATATCGATATCCATATCGATATCCATATCGATATCCATATCGATATCCATATCGATATCCATATCGATATCCATATCGATATCCATATCGATATCCGTATCGATATCGATATCCATATCGATATCCATATCGATATCCATATCGATATCCATATCGATATCCATATCGATATCAATATCGATATCGATATCCATATCGATATCCATATCGATATCCATATCGATATCCATATCGATATCCATATCGATATCGATATCGATATCGATATCGATATCCATATCGATATCCATATCGATATCCATATCGATATCCATATCGATATCCATATCGATATCCATATCGATATCGATATCGATATCGATATCGATATCCATATCGATATCCATATCGATATCGATATCGATATCGATATCGATATCGATATCGATATCCATATCGATATCCATATCGATATCCATATCGATATCCATATCGATATCCGATATCGATATCCATATCGATATCGATATCCATATCGATATCAATATCGATATCGATATCCATATCGATATCGATATCGATATCCATATCGATATCGATATCCATATCGATATCGATATCGATATCCATATCGATATCCATATCGATATCCATATCGATATCGATATCGATATCCATATCGATATCCATATCGATATCCATATCGATATCCATATCGATATCCATATCGATATCCATATCGATATCGATATCCATATCGATCCATATCGACATCGATATCCATATCGATATCCATATCGATATGCATATCGATATCCATATCGATATCCATATCGATATCCATATCGATATCCATATCGATATCCATATCGATATCCATATCGATATCCATATCGATATCCATATCGATATCCATATCGATATCCATATCGATATCCATATCGATATCCATATCGATATCCATATCGATATCCATATCGATATCGATATCGATATCCATATCGATATCCATATCGATATCCATATCGATATCCATATCGATATCCATATCGATATCAGATATCGATATCCATATCGATATCGATATCGATATCGATATATCGATATCGATATCGATATCGATATCCATATCGATATCCATATCGATATCCATATCGATATCCATATCGATATCCATATCGATATCCATATCGATATCCATATCGATATCCATATCGATATCAATGTCGATATCCATATCGATATCCATATCGATATCCATATCGATATCAATGTCGATATCCATATCGATATCGATATCGATGGCCATATCGATATCCATATCGATATCCATATCGATATCCATATCGATATCCATATCGATATCCATATCGATATCCATATCGATATCAATGTCGATATCCATATCGATATCCATATCGATATCCATATCGATATCAATGTCGATATCCATATCGATATCCATATCGATATCCATATCGATATCCGGATATCGATATCGATATCCATATCGATATCCATATCGATATCCATATCGATATCCATATCGATATCCATATCGATATCCATATCGATATCCATATCGATATCCATATCGATATCCATATCGATATCCATATCGATATCCATATCGATATCGATATCGATATCCATATCGATATCCATATCGATATCCATATCGATATCCATATCGATATCCATATCGATATCCATATCGATATCCATATCGATATCCGATATCATATCGATATCCATATCGATATCCATATCGATATCCATATCGATATCCATATCGATATCCATATCGATATCCATATCGATATCCATATCGATATCCATATCGATATCCATATCGATATCCATATCGATATCCATATCGATATCCATATCGATATCCATATCGATATCCATATCGATATCCATATCGATATCCATATCGATATCCATATCGATATCCATATCGATATCCATATCGATATCCATATCGATATCCATATCGATATCCATATCGATATCCATATCGATATCATATCGATATCCATATCGATATCCATATCGATATCCATATCGATATCCATATCGATATCCATATCGATATCCATATCGATATCCATATCGATATCCATATCGATATCCATATCGATATCCATATCGATATCCATATCGATATCGATATCGATATCCATATCGATATCCATATCGATATCCATATCGATATCCATATCGATATCCATATCGATATCCATATCGATATCCATATCGATATCCATATCCATATCGATATCGATATCCGATATCGATATCGATATCCATATCGATATCCATATCGATATCCATATCGATATCCATATCGATATCCATATCGATATCCATATCGATATCCATATCGATATCCATATCGATATCCATATCGATATCGATATCCATATCGATATCGATATCCATATCGATATCCATATCGATATCCATATCGATATCCATATCGATATCGATATCCATATCGATATCCATATCGATATCCATATCGATATCCATATCGATATCCATATCGATATCCATATCGATATCCATATCGATATCCATATCGATATCCATATCGATATCCATATCGATATCCATATCGATATCCATATCGATATCCATATCGATATCCATATCGTATATCCATATCCATATCGATATCCATATCCATATCGATATCCATATCGATATCCATATCGATATCCATATCGATATCCATATCGATATCCATATCGATATCCATATCGATATCCATATCGATATCCATATCGATATCCATATCGATATCCATATCGATATCCATATCGATATCCATATCGATATCGATATCCATATCCATATCGATATCCATATCGATATCGATATCCATATCGATATCCATATCGATATCCATATCGATATCCATATCGATATCCATATCGATATCCATATCGATATCCATATCGATATCCATATCGATATCCATATCGATATCCATATATCGATATCCATATCGATATCCATATCGATATCCATATCGATATCCATATCGATATCCATATCGATATCCATATCGATATCCATATCGATATCATATATCCATATCGATATCCATATCGATATCCATATCGATATCCATATCGATATCCATATCGATATCCATATCGATATCCATATCGATATCCATATCGATATCCATATCGATATCCATATCGATATCCATATCGATATCCATATCGATATCCATATCGATATCCATATCGATATCCATATCGATATCCATATCGATATCCATATCGATATCCATATCGATATCCATATCGATATCCATATCGATATCCATATCGATATCCATATCGATATCCATATCGATATCCATATCGATATCCATATCGATATCCATATCGATATCCATATCGATATCCATATCGATATCCATATCGATATCCATATCGATATCCATATCGATATCCATATCGATATCCATATCGATATCAATATCGATATCCATATCGATATCCATATCGATATCCATATCGATATCCATATCGATATCCATATCGATATCCATATCGATATCCATATCGATATCCATATCGATATCCATATCGATATCCATATCGATATCCATATCGATATCCATATCGATATCCATATCCATATCGATATCCATATCGATATCCATATCGATATCCATATCGATATCCATATCGATATCCATATCGATATCCATATCGATATCCATATCGATATCCATATCGATATCCATATCGATATCCATATCGATATCCATATCGATATCCATATCGATATCCATATCGATATCCATATCGATATCCATATCGATATCCATATCGATATCCATATCGATATCCATATCGATATCCATATCGATATCCATATCGATATCCATATCGATATCCATATCGATATCCATATCGATATCCATATCGATATCCATATCGATATCCATATCGATATCCATATCGATATCCATATCGATATCCATATCGATATCCATATCGATATCCATATCGATATCCATATCGATATCCATATCGATATCCATATCGATATCCATATCGATATCCATATCGATATCCATATCGATATCCATATCGATATCCATATCGATATCCATATCGATATCCATATCGATATCCATATCGATATCCATATCGATATCCATATCGATATCCATATCGATATCCATATCGATATCCATATCGATATCCATATCGATATCCATATCGATATCCATATCGATATCCATATCGATATCGATATCCATATCGATATCCATATCGATATCCATATCGATATCCATATCGATATCCATATCGATATCCATATCGATATCCATATCGATATCCATATCGATATCCATATCGATATCCATATCGATATCCATATCGATATCCATATCGATATCCATATCGATATCCATATCGATATCCATATCGATATCCATATCGATATCCATATCGATATCCATATCGATATCCATATCGATATCCATATCGATATCCATATCGATATCCAGATCGATATCCATATCGATATCCATATCGATATTCATATCGATGTCCATATCGATATCCAAATCGATATCTATATCGATATCCATATCGATATCCATATCGATATCCATATCAATATCCATATCGATATCCGTATCGGTATCCATATCAATATCCATATCGATATCCAAATACATATCCGTATCGGTATCCATATCGATATCCATATCGATATCAATATCAATATCGATATCCATATCGATATCTATTTCGATATCCATATCGATATCCATTTCTTTATCCATATTGATATACATATAGATATCCATATCGATATCCATATCCACATCGATATCCATATCGGTAGCCATACCGATATCCATATCGATATCGATATCCATATCGATATCGATATCCATATCGATATCCATATCGATATCCATATCGATATCGATATCCATATCGATATCCATATCGATATCCATATCGATATCCATATCGTATATCGATATCCATATCGATATCCATATCGATATCGATATCCATATCGATATCCATATCGATATCCATATCGATATCCATATCGATATCCATATCGATATCCATATCGATATCCATATCGATATCCATATCGATATCCATATCGATATCCATATCGATATCCATATCGATATCCATATCGATATCCATATCGATATCCATATCGATATCCATATCGATATCCATATCGATATCCATATCGATATCCATATCGATATCCATATCGATATCCATATCGATATCCATATCGATATCCATATCGATATCCATATCGATATCCATATCGATATCCATATCGATATCCATATCGATATCCATATCGATATCCATATCGATATCCATATCGATATCCATATCGATATCCATATCGATATCCATATCGATATCCATATCGATATCCATATCGATATCCATATCGATATCCATATCGATATCCATATCGATATCCATATCGATATCCATATCGATATCCGATATCATATCGATATCCATATCGATATCCATATCGATATCGTATATCGATATCCATATCGATATCCATATCGATATCCATATCGATATCCATATCGATATCCATATCGATATCCATATCGATATCCATATCGATATCCATATCCATATCGATATCCATATCGATATCCATATCGATATCCATATCGATATCCATATCGATATCCATATCGATATCCATATCGATATCCATATCGATATCCATATCGATATCCATATCGATATCCATATCGATATCCATATCGATATCCATATCGATATCCATATCGATATCCATATCGATATCCATATCGATATCCATATCGATATCCATATCGATATCCATATCGATATCCATATCGATATCCATATCGATATCCATATCGATATCCATATCGATATCCATATCGATATCCATATCGATATCCATATCCATATCCATATCGATATCCATATCGATATCCATATCGATATCCATATCGATATCCATATCGATATCCATATCGATATCCATATCGATATCCATATCGATATCCATATCGATATCCATATCGATATCCATATCCATATCCATATCGATATCCATATCGATATCCATATCGATATCCATATCGATATCCATATCGATATCCATATCGATATCCATATCGATATCCATATCGATATCCATATCGATATCCATATCGATATCCATATCGATATCCATATCGATATCCATATCGATATCCATATCGATATCCATATCGATATCCATATCGATATCCATATCCATATCCGATATCCATATCGATATCGATATCCATATATCCATATCGATATCCATATCGATATCCATATCGATATCCATATCGATATCCATATCGATATCCATATCGATATCCATATCGATATCCATATCGATATCCATATCGATATCCATATCGATATCCATATCGATATCCATATCGATATCCATATCGATATCCATATCGATATCTATCGATATCCATATCGATATCCATATCGATATCCATATCGATATCCATATCGATATCCATATCGATATCAATAACGATATCCATATCGATATCCATATCGATATCTATAATATCCATATCGATATCCATATCGATATCCATATCGATATCCATATCGATATCCATATCGATATCCATATCGATATCCATATCGATATCCATATCGATATCCATATCGATATCCATATCGATATCCATATAATATGACATATATCATATCGATATCCATATCGATATCCATATCGATATCATATCGATATCGGTATCCATATCGATATCCATATCGATATCCATATCGATATCCATATCGTATCGATATCCATATCGATATATCCATATCGATATCCATATCGATATCCATATCGATATCCATATCGATATCCATATCGATATCCATATCGATATCCATATCGATATCCATATCGATATCCATATCGATATCCATATCGATATCCATATCGATATCCATATCGATATCCATATCGATATCCATATCGATATCCATATCGATATCCATATCGATATCCATATCGATATCCATATCGATATCCATATCGATATCCATATCGATATCCATATCGATATCCATATCGATATCCATATCGATATCCATATCGATATCCATATCGATATCCATATCGATATCCATATCGATATCCATATCGATATCCATATCGATATCCATATCGATATCCATATCCATATTGATCCATATCGATATCGATATCCATATCGATATCCATATCGATATCCATATCGATATCCATATCGATATCCATATCGATATCCATATCGATATCCATATCGATATCCATATCGATATCCATATCGATATCCATATCGATATCCATATCGATATCCATATCGATATCCATATCGATATCCATATCGATATCCATATCGATATCCATATCGATATCCATATCGATATCCATATCGATATCCATATCGATATCCATATCGATATCCATATCGATATCCATATCGATATCCATATCGATATCCATATCGATATCCATATCGATATCCATATCGATATCCATATCGATATCCATATCGATATCCATATCGATATCCATATCGATATCCATATCGATATCCATATCGATATCCATATCGATATCCATATCGATATCCATATCGATATCCATATCGATATCCATATCGATATCCATATCGATATCCATATCGATATCCATATCGATATCCATATCGATATCCATATCGATATCCATATCGATATCCATATCGATATCCATATCGATATCCATATCGATATCCATATCGATATCCATATCGATATCCATATCGATATCCATATCGATATCCATATCGATATCCATATCGATATCCATATCGATATCCATATCGATATCCATATCGATATCCATATCGATATCCATATCGATATCCATATCGATATCCATATCGATATCCATATCGATATCCATATCGATATCCATATCGATATCCATATCGATATCCATATCGATATCCATATCGATATCCATATCGATATCCATATCGATATCCATATCGATATCCATATCGATATCCATATCGATATCCATATCGATATCCATATCGATATCCATATCGATATCCATATCGATATCCATATCGATATCCATATCGATATCCATATCGATATCCATATCGATATCCATATCGATATCCATATCGATATCCATATCGATATCCATATCGATATCCATATCGATATCCATATCGATATCCATATCGATATCCATATCGATATCCATATCGATATCCATATCGATATCCATATCGATATCGATATCCATATCGATATCCATATCGATATCCATATCGATATCCATATCGATATCCATATCGATATCCATATCGATATCCATATCGATATCCATATCGATATCCATATCGATATCCATATCGATATCCATATCGATATCCATATCGATATCCATATCGATATCCATATCGATATCCATATCGATATCCATATCGATATCCATATCGATATCCATATCGATATCCATATCGATATCCATATCGATATCCATATCGATATCCATATCGATATCCATATCGATATCCATATCGATATCCATATCGATATCCATATCGATATCCATATCGATATCCATATCGATATCCATATCGATATCCATATCGATATCCATATCGATATCCATATCGATATCCATATCGATATCCATATCGATATCCATATCGATATCCATATCGATATCCATATCGATATCCATATCGATATCGATATCCATATCGATATCCATATCGATATCCATATCGATATCCATATCGATATCCATATCGATATCCATATCGATATCCATATCGATATCCATATCGATATCCATATCGATATCCATATCGATATCCATATCGATATCCATATCGATATCCATATCGATATCCATATCGATATCCATATCGATATCCATATCGATATCCATATCGATATCCATATCGATATCCATATCGATATCCATATCGATATCCATATCGATATCCATATCGATATCCATATCGATATCCATATCGATATCCATATCGATATCCATATCGATATCCATATCGATCGATATCCATATCGATATCCATATCGATATCCATATCGATATCCATATCGATATCCATATCGATATCCATATCGATATCCATATCGATATCGATATCCATATCGATATCCATATCGATATCGATATCCATATCGATATCCATATCGATATCCATATCGATATCCATATCGATATCCATATCGATATCCATATCGATATCCATATCGATATCCATATCGATATCCATATCGATATCCATATCGATATCCATATCGATATCCATATCGATATCCATATCGATATCCATATCGATATCCATATCGATATCCATATCGATATCCATATCGATATCCATATCGATATCCATATCGATATCCATATCGATATCCATATCGATATCCATATCGATATCGATATCCATATCGATATCCATATCGATATCCATATCGATATCCATATCGATATCCATATCGATATCCATATCGATATCCATATCGATATCGATATCCATATCGATATCCATATCGATATCCATATCGATATCCATATCGATATCCATATCGATATCGATATCCATATCGATATCCATATCGATATCCATATCGATATCCATATCGATATCCATATCGATATCCATATCGATATCCATATCGATATCCATATCGATATCCATATCGATATCCATATCGATATCCATATCGATATCCATATCGATATCCATATCGATATCCATATCGATATCCATATCGATATCCATATCGATATCCATATCGATATCCATATCGATATCCATATCGATATCCATATCGATATCCATATCGATATCCATATCGATATCCATATCGATATCCATATCGATATCCATATCGATATCCATATCGATATCCATATCGATATCCATATCGATATCCATATCGATATCCATATCGATATCCATATCGATATCCATATCGATATCCATATCGATATCCATATCGATATCCATATCGATATCCATATCGATATCCATATCGATATCGATATCCATATCGATATCCATATCGATATCCATATCGATATCCATATCGATATCCATATCGATATCCATATCGATATCCATATCGATATCCATATCGATATCCATATCGATATCGATATCCATATCGATATCCATATCGATATCCATATCGATATCCATATCGATATCCATATCGATATCGATATCCATATCGATATCCATATCGATATCCATATCGATATCCATATCGATATCCATATCGATATCCATATCGATATCCATATCGATATCCATATCGATATCCATATCGATATCCATATCGATATCCATATCGATATCCATATCGATATCCATATCGATATCCATATCGATATCCATATCGATATCCATATCCATATCGATATCCATATCGATATCCATATCGATATCCATATCGATATCCATATCGATATCCATATCGATATCCATATCGATATCCATATCGATATCCATATCGATATCCATATCGATATCCATATCGATATCCATATCGATATCCATATCGATATCCATATCGATATCCATATCGATATCCATATCGATATCCATATCGATATCCATATCGATATCCATATCGATATCCATATCGATATCCATATCGATATCCATATCGATATCCATATCGATATCCATATCGATATCCATATCGATATCGATATCCATATCGATATCCATATCGATATCCATATCGATATCCATATCGATATCCATATCGATATCCATATCGATATCCATATCGATATCCATATCGATATCCATATCCATATCGATATCCATATCGATATCCATATCGATATCCATATCGATATCCATATCGATATCCATATCGATATCCATATCGATATCCATATCGATATCCATATCGATATCCATATCGATATCCATATCGATATCCATATCGATATCCATATCGATATCCATATCGATATCCATATCGATATCCATATCGATATCCATATCGATATCCATATCGATATCCATATCGATATCCATATCGATATCCATATCGATATCCATATCGATATCCATATCGATATCCATATCGATATCCATATCGATATCCATATCGATATCCATATCGATATCCATATCGATATCCATATCGATATCCATATCGATATCCATATCGATATCCATATCGATATCCATATCGATATCCATATCGATATCCATATCGATATCCATATCGATATCCATATCGATATCCATATCGATATCCATATTGATATCCATATCGATATCCATAACTATATCCATATCGATATCCATATTGATATCCATATCGATATCCAGGTCGATATCCACAACTATATCCATATCCATATCGATATT
The DNA here is from genome assembly GCA_018903615.1 of Drosophila neocordata. Taxonomy (NCBI): domain Eukaryota; kingdom Metazoa; phylum Arthropoda; class Insecta; order Diptera; family Drosophilidae; genus Drosophila; species Drosophila neocordata. The sequence goes on from JAEIGI010000235.1 coordinate 11,926, forward strand.
CATATTGATATCCATATCGATATCCATGTCGATATCCATAACTATATCCATATCGATATCCATATCGATATCCATATCGAAATCCATATCCATATCGATATCCACATCGATATCCATATCGATATCCACATCGATATCCATATCGATATCCACATCGATATCCATATCGATATCCATATCGATATCCATATATCCATATCGATATCCACATCGATATCCATATCGATATCCATATCGATACCCATAACGATATCCATATCGATATCCATATCGATATCCATATCGATATCCATATCGATATCCATATCGATATCCATATCGATATCCATATCGATATCCATATCGATATCCATATCGATATCCATATCGATATCCATATCGATATCCATATTGATATCCATGTCGATATCCATAACTATATCCATATCGATACCCATAAAGATATCCATATGGAAATCCATATCCATATCAATATCCACATCGATATCCATATCGATATCCACATCGATATCCATATCGATATCCATATCTATATCCATATTGATATCCACATCGATATCCATGTCGATATCCATACCTATATCCATATCGATATCCATATCGATACCCATATCGATATCCATATCGATATCCATATCGATATCCATATCGATATCCATATCGATATCCATATCGATATCCATATCGATATCCATATCGATATCCATATCGATATCCATATCGATATCCATATCGATATCCATATCGATATCCATATCGATATCCACATCGATATCCATATCGATATCCACATCGATATCCATATCGATATCCATATCGATATCCATATCGATATCCATATCGATATCCATATCGATATCCATATCTATATCCATATCGATATCCATATCGATATCCATATTGATATCCATATCGATATCCATGTCGATATCCATAACTATATCCACATCCATATCGATATCCATATCGATACCCATATCGATATCCATATCGATACCCATATCGATATCCATATCGATATCCATATCGATATCCATATCGATATCCATATCGATATCCATATCGATATCCATATCGATATCCATATCGATATCCATATCGATATCCATATCGATATCCATATCGATATCCATATCGATATCCATATCGACATCCATATCGATATCCATATCGATATCCATATCGATATCCATCGATATCCATATCGATATCGATATCCATATCGATATCCATATCGATATCCATATCGATATCCATATCGATATCCATATCGATATCCATATCGATATCCATATCGATATCCATATCGATATCCATATCGATATCCATATCGATATCCATATCGATATCCATATCGATATCCATATCGATATCCATATCGATACCCATATCGATATCCATATCGATATCCATATCGATATCCTTATCGATATCCATATCCATATCCATATCCATATCGATATCCATATCGATATCCATATCGATATCCATATCGATATCCATATCGATATCCATAACGATACCCATATCGATATCCATATCGATATCCATATCGATATCCATATCGATATCCATATCGATATCCATATCGATATCCATATCGATATCCATATCGATATCCATATCGATATCCATATCGATATCCATATCGATATCCATATCGATATCCATATCGATATCCATATCGATATCCATATCGATATCTATGCCGATATCCATATCGATATCCATATCGATATCCATATCGATATCCATATCGATATCCATATCGATATCCATATCGATATCCATATCGATATCCATATCGATATCCATATCGATATCCATATCGATATCCATATCGATATCCATATCGATATCCATATCGATATCCATATCGATATTTATATCGATATCCATATCGATATCCATATCGATATCCATATCGATATCCATATCGATATCCATATCGATATCCATATCGATATCCATATCGATATCCATATCGATATCCATATCGATATCCATATCGATATCCATATCGATATCCATATCGATATCCATATCGATATCCATATCGATATCCATATCGATATCCATATCGATATCCATATCGATATCCATAACTATATCCATATCCATATCGATTATCGATATCCATATCGATATCCATATCGATATCCCCATATTCGATATCCATATCGATATCCATATCGATATCCATATCGATATCCATATCGATATCCATATCGATATCCATATCGATATCCATATCGATATCCATATCGATATCCATATCGATATCCATATCGATATCCATATCGATATCCATATCGATATCCATATCGATATCCATATCGATATCCATATCGATATCCATATCGATATCCATATCGATACCCATATCGATATCCATATCGATATCCATATCGATATCCATATCGATATCCATATCGATATCCATATCATATCGATATCCATATCGATATCCATATCCATATTATCGATATCCATATCGATACCCATATCGATATCCATATCGATATCCATATCGATATCCATATCGATACCCATATCGATATCCATATCGATATCCATATCGATATCCATATCGATATCCATATCGATATCCATATCGATATCCATATCGATATCCATATCGATATCCATATCGATATCCATATCGATATCCATATCGATATCCATATCGATATCCATATCGATATCCATATCGATATCCATATCGATATCCATATCGATATCCATATCGATATCCATATCGATATCCATATCGATATCCATATCGATATCCATATCGATATCCATATCGATATCCATATCGATATCCATATCGATATCCCATATCCATATCGATATCCATATCGATATCCATATCGATATCCATATCGATATCCATATCGATATCCATATCGATATCCATATCGATATCCATATCGATATCCATATCGATATCCATATCGATATCCATATCGATATCTTCATATCGATATCCATATCGATATCCATATCGATATCCATATCGATATCCATATCGATATCCATATCGATATCCATATCGATATCCATATCGATATCCATATCGATATCCATATCGATCCGATATCCATATCGATATCCATATCGTATCCATATCGATATCCATATCGATATCCATATCGATATCCATATCGATATCCATATCGATATCCATATCGATATCCATATCCATATCGATATCCATATCGATATCCATATCGATATCCATATCGATATCCATATCGATATCCATATCGATATCCATATCCATATCCATATCCATATCGATATCCATATCGATATCCATATCGATATCCATATCGATATCCATATCGATATCCATATCGATATCCATATCGATATCCATATCGATATCCATATCGATATCCATATCGATATCCATATCGATATCCATATCGATATCCATATCGATATCCATATCGATATCCATATCGATATCCATATCGATATCCATATCCATATCGATATCCCATATCGATATCCATATCGATATCCTGATATCCATATCGATATCCATATCGATATCCATATCGATATCCATATCGATATCCATATCGATATCCATATCGATATCCATATCGATATCCATATCGATATCCATATCGATATCCATATCGATATCCATATCGATATCCATATCGATATCCATATCGATATCCATATCGATATCCATATCGATGTCCATATCGATATCCATATCGATATCCATATCGATATCCATATCGATATCCATATCGATATCCATATCGATATCCATATCGATATCCATATCGATATCCATATCGATATCCATATCGATATCCATATCGATATCCATATCGATATCCATATCGATATCCATGCCGATATCCATATCGATATCCATATCGATATCCATATCGATATCCATATCGATATCCATATCGATATCCATATCGATATCCATATCGATATCCATATCGATATCCATATCGATATCCATATCGATATCCATATCGATATCCATATCGATATCCATATCGATATTATCCATATCGATATCGTCCATATCGATATCCATATCGATATCCATATCGATATCCTATATATCGATATCCATATCGATAACATCGATATCCATATCGATATCCATATCGATATCCCATATCGATATCCATGTCCATATCGATATCCATATCGATATCCATATCGATATCCATATCCGATATCCATATCCATATCAATATCCATATCGATATCCATATCGATATCCATATCGATATCCATATATTCGATATCGATATCCATATCGATATTATCCATATCGATATCCATATCGATATCCATATCGATATCCATATCGATATCCATATCGATATCCATATCCATATCCATATCGATATCCATATCGATATCCATATCGATATCCATATCGATATCCATATCGATATCCATATCGATATCCATATCGATATCCATATCGATATCCATATCGATATCCATATCGATATCCATATCGATATCCATACCGATATCCATATCGATATCCATATCGATATCCATATCGATATCCATATCGATATCCATATCGATATCCATATCGATATCCATATCGATATCCATATCGATATCCATATCGTATCCATATCGATATCCATATCGATATCCATATCCATATCGATATCCATATCGATATCCATATCGTATCCATATCGATATCCATATCGATATCCATATCGATATCCATATCGATATCCATATCGATATCCATATCGATATCCATATCGATATCCATATCGATATCCATATCGATATCCATATCGATATCCATATCGTATCCATATCGATATCCATATCGATATCCATATCGATATCCATATCGATATTGATATCCATATCGATATCCATATCGATATCCATATCGATATCCATATCGATATCCATATCGATATCCATATCGATATCCATATCGATATCCATATCGATATCCATATCGATATCCATATCGATATCCATATCGTATCCATATCGATATCCATATCGATATCCATATCGATATCCATATCGATATCCATATCCATATCGATATCCATATCGATATCCATATCTTCGATATCCATATCGATATCCATATCGATATCCATATCGATATCCATATCGATATCCATATCGATATCCATATCGATATCCATATCGATATCCATATCGATATCCATATCGATATCCATATCGATATCCATATCGATATCCATATCGATATCCATATCGATATCCATATCGATATCCATATCGATATCCATATCGATATCCATATCGATATCCATATCGATATCCATATCGATATCCATATCGATATCCATATCGATATCCATATCGATATCCATATCGATATCCATATCGATATCCATATCGATATCCATATCGATATCCATATCGATATCCATATCGATATCCATATCGATATCCATATCGATATCCATATCCATATCGATATCCATATCGATATCCATATCGATATCCATATCGATATCCATATCGATATCCATATCGATATCCATATCGATATCCATATCGATATCCATATCGATATCCATATCGATATCCATATCGATATCCATATCCATATCCATATCGATATCCATATCGATATCCATATCGCTATCCATATCGATATCCATATCGATATCCATATCGATATCCATATCGATATCCATATCGATATCCATATCGATATCCATATCGATATCCATATCGATATCCATATCGATATCCATATCGATATCCATATCGATATCCATATCGATATCCATATCGATATCCATATCGATATCCATATCGATATCCATATCGATATCCATATCGATATCCATATCGATATCCATATCGATATCCATATCGATATCCATATCGATATCCATATCGATATCCATATCGATATCCATATCGATATCCATATCGATATCCATATCGATATCCATATCGATATCCATATCGATATCCATATCGATATCCATATCGATATCCATATCGATATCCATATCGATATCCATATCGATATCCATATCGATATCCATATCGATATCCCTATCGATATCCATATCGATATCCATATCGATATCCATATCCATATCCATATCGATATCCATATCGATATCCATATCGATATCCATATCGATATCCATATCGATATCCATATCGATATCCATATCGATATCCATATCGATATCCATATCGATATCCATATCGATATCCATATCGATATCATCCATATCGATATCCATATCGATATCCATATCGATATCCATATCGATATCCATATCGATATCCATATCGATATCCATATCGATATCCATATCGATATCCATATCGATATCCATATCGATATCGATATCATATCGATATCCATATCGATATCCATATCGATATCCATATCGATATCCATATCGATATCCATATCGATATCCATATCGATATCCATATCGATATCCATATCGATATCCATATCGATATCCATATCGATATCCATATCGATATCCATATCGATATCCTACCGATATCCATATCGATATCCATATCGATATCCATATCGATATCCATATCGATATCCATATCGATATCCATATCATATCGATATCCATATCGATATCCATATCGATATCCATATCGATATCCATATCGATATCCATATCGATATCCATATCGATATCCATATCGATATCCATATCGATATCCATATCGATATCCATATCGATATCCATATCGATATCCATTTATCGATATCCATATCGATATCCATATCGATATCTTTCATATCGATATCCCATATCGATATCCATATCGATATCCATATCGATATCCATATCGATATCCATATCGATATCCATATCGATATTCGATATCCATATCGATATCCATATCGATATCCATATCGATATCCATATCGATATCCATATCGATATCCATATCGATATCCATATCCATATCGTATATCCATATCGATATCCATATCGATATCCATATCGATATCCATATCCATATCGATATCCATATCGATATCCATATCGATATCCATATCCATATCCATATCGATATCCATATCGATATCCATATCGATATCCATATCGATATCCATATCGATATCCATATCGATATCCATATCGATATCCATATCGATATCCCATATCGTATATCCATATCGATATCCATATCGATATCCATATCGATATCCATATCGATATCCATATCGATATCCATATCGATATCCATATCGATATCCATATCGATATCCATATCGATATCCATATCGATATCCATATCCATATCCATATCGATATCCATATCGATATCCATATCGATATCCATATCGATATCCATATCGATATCCATATCGATATCCATATCGATATCCATATCGGTATCCATATCGATATCCATATCGATATCCATATCGATATCCATATCGATATCCATATCGATATCCATATCGATATCCATATCGATATCCATATCGATATCCATATCGATATCCTATCGATATCCATATCGATATCCATATCGATATCCATATCGATATCCATATCGATATCCTATCGATATCGATATCCATATCGATATCCATATCGATATCCATATCGATATCCATATCGATATCCATATCGATATCCATATCGATATCCATATCGATATCCTATCCGATATCCATATCGATATCCATATCGATATCCATATCGATATCCATATCGATATCCATATCGATATCCATATCGATATCCATATCGATATCCATATCGATATCCATATCGATATCCATATCGATATCCATATCGATATCCATATCGATATCCATATCGATATCCATATCGATATCCATATCGATATCCATATCTATATCCATATCGATATCCATATCGATATCCATATCGATATCCATATCGATATCCGTATCGATATCCATATCGATATCCATATCGATATCCATATCGATATCCATATCGATATCCATATCGATATCCATATCGATATCCATATCGATATCCATATCGATATCCTATCGATATCCATATCGATATCCATAGCGATTTCCATATCGATATCCATATCGATATCCATATCGATATCCATATCGATATCCATATCGATATCCATATCGATATCCATATCGATATCCATATCGATATCCATATCGATATCCATATCGATATCCATATCGATATCCATATCGATATCCATATCGATATCCATATCGATATCCATATCGATATCCATATCGATATCCATATCGATATCCCGTCGATATCCATATCGATATCCATATCGATATCCATATCGATATCCATATCGATATCCGCTATCGATATCCATATCGATATCCATATCGATATCCATATCGATATCCATATCGATATCCATATCGATATCCATATCGTATCCATATCGATATCCATATCGATATCCATATCGATATCCATATCGATATCCATATCGATATCCATATCGATACCCATATCGATATCCATATCGATATCCATATCGATATCCATATCGATATCCATATCGATATCCATATCGATATCCATATCGATATCCATATCGATATCCATATCGATATCCATATCGATATCCATATCGATATCCCGATATCGATATCCATATCGATATCCATATCGATATCGATATCCATATCGATATCCATATCGATATCGATGTCCATATCGATATCCATATCGTATATCCATATCGATATCCATATCGATATCCATATCGATATCCATATCGATATCCGTCGATATCGATATCCATATCGATATCCATATCCATATCGATATCCATATCGATATCCATATCGATATCCATATCGATATCCATATCGATATCCATATCGATATCCATATCGATATCCATATCGATATCCATATCGATATCCATATCGATATCCATATCGATATCCGATATCCTGATATCCATATCGATATCCATCGTTATCCATATCGATATCCATATCGATATCCATATCGATATCCATATCGATATCCATATCGATATCCATATCGATATCCATATCGATATCCATATCGATATCCATATCGATATCCATATCGATATCCATATCGATATCCATATCGATATCCATATCGATATCCATATCGATATCCATATCGATATCCATATCGATATCCATATCGATATCCATATCGATATCCATATCGATATCCATATCGATATCCATATCGATATCCATATCGATATCCATATCGATATCCATATCCGATATCAATATCCATATCGATTTCGATCGATATCCATATCGATATCCATATCGATATCCATATCGATATCCATATCGATATCCATATCGATATCCATATCGATATCCATATCGATATCCATATCGATATCCATATCGATATCCATATCGACTATCCATATCGATATCCATATCGATATCCATATCGATATCCATATCGATATCCATATCGATATCCATATCGATATCCATATCGATATCCATATCGATATCCATATCGATATCCATATCGATATCCATATCGATATCCATATCGATATCCATATCGATATCCGCGCATCGATATCCATATCGATATCCATATCGATATCCATATCGATATCCATATCGATATCCATATCGATATCCATATCGATATCCATATCGATATCCATATCGATATCCATATCGATATCCGTACGATATCCATATCGATATCCATATCGATATCCATCGATATCCATATCGATATCCATATCGATATCCATATCGATATCCATATCGATATCCATATCGATATCCATATCGATATCTATATCCATATCGATATCCATATCGATATCCATATCGATATCCATATCGATATCCATATCGATATCCATATCGATATCCATATCGATATCCATATCGATATCCATATCGATATCCATATCGATATCCATATCGATATCCATATCGATATCCATATCGATATCCATATCGATATCCATATCGATATCGATATCCATATCGATATCCATATCGATATCCATATCGATATCCATATCGATATCCATATCGATATCCATATCGATATCGATATCCATATCGATATCCATATCGATATCCATATCGATATCCATATCGATATCCATATCGATATCCATATCGATATCCATATCGATATCCATATCGATATCCATATCGATATCCATATCGATATCCATATCGATATCCATATCGATATCCATATCGATATTCGATATCCATATCGATATCCATATCGATATCCATATCGATATCCATATCGATATCCATATCGATATCCATATCGATATCCATATCGATATCCATATCGATATCTCCATATCGATATCCATATCGATATCCATATCGATATCCATATCGATATCCATATCGATTATCCATATCGATATCCATATCGATATCCATATCGATATCCATATCGATATCCATATCGATATCCATATCGATATCCATATCGATACCATATCGATATCCATATCGATATCCATATCGATATCCATATCGATATCCATATCGATATCCATATCGATTTATCTATGTCCATATCGATATCCATATCGATATCCATATCGATATCCATATCGATATCCATATCGATATCCATATCGATCCGTATCCATATCGATATCCATATCGATATCCATATCGATATCCATATCGATATCCATATCGATATCCACATCGATATCCATATCGATATCCATATCGATATCCACATCGATATCCATATCGATTTCTTTATCCATATCGATATCCATATCGATCTCCATGTCGATATCCATATCGATATCCATATTGATATCCATATCGATATCCATATCGATATCCATATCGATATCCATATCGATATCCATATCGATATCCATATCGATATCCATATCGATATCCATATCGATACCCATATCGATATCCATATCGATATCCATATCGATATCCATATCGATATCCATATCGATATCCATATCGATATCCATATCGATATCCATATCGATATCCATATCGATATCCATATCGATATCCATATCGATATCCATATCGATATCCATATCGATATCCATATCGATATCCATATCGATATCCATATCGTATCCATATCGATATCCATATCGATATCCATATCGATATCCATATCGATATCCATATCGATATCCATATCGATATCCATATCGATATCCATATCGATATCCATATCGATATCCATATCGATATCCATATCGATATCCATATCGATATCCATCGATATCCATATCCATATCCATATCGATATCCATATCGATATCCATATCGATATCCATATCGATATCCATATCGATATCCATATCGATATCCATATCGATATCCATATCGATATCCATATCGATATCCATATCGATATCCATATCGATATCGATATCCATATCGATATCCATATCGATATCCATATCGATATCCATATCGATATCCATATCGATATCCATATCGATATCCATATCGATATCCATATCCATATCCATATCGATATCCATATCGATATCCATATCGATATCCATATCGATATCCATATCGATATCCATATCGATATCCATATCGATATCCATATCGATATCCATATCGATATCCATATCGATATCCATATCGATATCCATATCGATATCCATATCGATATCCATATCGATATCCATATCGATATCCATATCGATATCCATATCGATATCCATATCGATATCCGCTATCGATATCCATATCGATATCGCTATCGATATCCATATCGATATCCATATCGATATCCATATCGATATCCATATCGATATCCATATCGATATCCATATCGATATCCATATCGATATCCATATCGATATCCATATCCATATCGATATCCATATCGATATCCATATCGATATCCATATCGATATCCATATCGATATCCATATCGATATCCCATATCGATATCCATATTGTATCCATATCGATATCCATATCGATATCCATATCGATATCCATATCGATATCCATATCGATATCCCTTCATATCGATATCCATATCGATATCCATATCGATATCCATATCGATATCCATATCGATATCCATATCGATATCCATATCGATATCCATATCGATATCCATATCGATATCCATATCCATATCTATCGATATCCATATCGATATCCATATCGATATCCATATCGATATCCATATCGTCATATCGATATCCATATCGATATCCATATCGATATCCATATCGATATCCATATCGATATCCATATCGATATCCATATCGATATCCATATCGATATCGATATCCATATCGATATCCATATCGATATCCATATCGATATCCATATCGATATCCGTATCGATATCCATATCGTATATCCATATCGATATCCATATCGATATCCATATCGATATCCATATCGATATCCATATCGATATCCATATCGATATCCATATCGATATCCATATCGATATCCATATCGATATCCATATCGATATCCATATCGCCATATCGATATCCATATCGATATCCATATCGTATATCCATATCGATATCCATATCGATATCCATATCGATATCCATATCGATATCCATATCGATATCCATATCGATATCCATATCGATATCCATATCGATATCCATATCGATATCCATATCGATATCCGTATATCGATATCGATATCCATATCGATATCCATATCGATATCCATATCGATATCGATATCCATATCGATATCCATATCGATATCCATATCGATATCCATATCGATATCCATATCGATATCGCATATCGATATCCATATCGATATCCATATCGATATCCATATCGATATCCATATCGATATCCATATCGATATCCATATCGATATCGATATCCATATCGTATCCATATCGATATCCATATCGATATCCATATCGATATCCATATCGATATCCATATTCGATATCCATATCGATATCCATATCGATATCCATATCGATATCCATATCGATATCCATATCGATATCCATATCGTATATCCATATCGATATCCATATCGATATCCATCGATATCCATATCGATATCCATATCGATATCCATATCGATATCCATATCGATATCCATATCGATATCCATATCGATATCCATATCGATATCCATATCGATATCCATATCGATATCCATATCGATATCCATATCGATATCCATATCGATATCCATATCGATATCCATATCGATATCCATATCGATATCCATATCGATATCCATATCGATATCCATATCGATATCCATATCGATATCCATATCGATATCCATATCGATATCCATATCGATATCCATATCGATATCCATATCGATATCCATATCGTATATCCATATCGATATCCATATCGATATCCATATCGATATCCATGTCGATATCCATATCGATATCCATATCGATATCCATATCGATATCCATATCGATATCCATATCGATATCCATATCGATATCCATATCGATATCCATATCGATATCCATATCGATATCCATATCGATATCCATATCGATATCCATATCGATATCCATATCGATATCCATATCGATATCCATATCGATTTATCCATATCGATATCCATATCGATATCCATATCGATATCCATATCGATATCCGCCATCGATATCCATATCGATATCCATATCGTTATATCCATATCGATATCCATATCGATATCCATATCGATATCCATATCGATATCCTATCGATATCCATATCGATATCCATATCCATATCGATATCCATATCGATATCCATATCGATATCCATATCGATATCCATATCGATATCCATATCGATATCCATATCGATATCCATATCGATATCCATATCGATATCCATATCGATATCCATATCGATATCCATATCGATATCCATATCGATATCCATATCGATATCCATATCGATATCCATATCGATATCCATATCGATATCCATATCGATATCCATATCGATATCCATATCGATCTATCGATATCCATATCGATATCCATATCGATATCCATATCGATATCCATATCGATATCCATATCGATATCCATATCGATATCCATATCGATATCCATATCGATATCGCCCATATCGATATCCATATCGTATATCCATATCGATATCCATATCGATATCCATATCGATATCCATATCGATTATCCATATCCATATCGATATCCATATCGATATCCATATCGATATCCATATCGATATCCATATCGATATCCATATCGATATCCATATCGATATCCATATCGATATCCATATCGATATCCATATCGATATCCATATCGATATCCATATCGATATCCATATCGATATCCATATCGATATCCATATCGATATCCATATCGATATCCATATCGATATCCATATCGATATCCATATCGATATCCATATCGATATCCTCGATATCCATATCGATATCCATATCGATATCCATATCGATATCCATATCGATATCGATATCCATATCGATATCCATATCGATATCCATATCGATATCCATATCGATATCCATATCGATATCCATATCGATATCCATATCGATATCCATATCGTATATCCATATCGATATCCATATCGATATCCATATCGATATATCCATATCGATATCCATATCGATATCCATATCGATATCGATATCCATATCGATATCCATATCGATATCGATATCGATATCCATATCCATATCGATATCCATATCGATATCCATATCGATATCCATATCGTATATATCCATATCGATATCCATATCGATATCCATATCGATATCCATATCGATATCCATATCGATATCCATATCGATATCCATATCGATATCCATATCGATATCCATATCGATATCCATATCGATATCCATATCGTATATCCATATCGATATCCATATCGATATCCATATCGATATCCATATCGATATCCATATCGATATCCATATCGATATCCATATCGATATCCATATCGATATCCATATCGATATCCATATCGATATCCATATCGATATCCATATCGATATCCATATCGATATCCATATCGATATCCATATCGATATCCATATCGATATCCATATCGATATCCATATCGATATCCATATCGATATCCGATATCGATATCCATATCGATATCCATATCGATATCCATATCGATATCCATATCGATATCCATATCGATATCCTATATCGATATCCATATCGATATCCATATCGATATCCATATCGATATCCATATCGATATGATCCATATCGATATCCATATCGATATCCATATCGATATCCATATCGATATCCATATCGATATCCATATCGATATCCATATCGATATCCATATCGATATCCATATCGATATCCATATCGATATCCATATCGATATCCATATCGATATCCATATCGATATCTTGATATCGATATCCATATCGATATCCATATCGATATCCATCATCGATCGATATCATCGATATCCATATCCATATCGTATATCGATATCCATATCGATATTATCGATATCCATATCGATATCCATATCGATATCCATATCGATATCGATATCGATATCGATATCCATATCGATATCGATATCGATATCGATATCCATATCGATATCCATATCGATATCCATATCGATATCGATATCGATATCGATATCGATATCCATATCGATATCATCGATTATCGATATCGATATCGATATCGATATCCATATTCGATATCGATATCGATATCGATATCGATATCGATATCCGATATCGATATCCATATCCATATCGATATCCATATCGATATCCATATCGATATCGATATCGATATATCGATATCCATATCGATATCCATATCGATATCCATATCGATATCCATATCCATATCCATATGCTATATCGATATCCATATCGATATCCATATCGATATCCATATCGATATCCATATCGATATCCATATCGATATCCATATCGATATCCATATCGATATCCATATCGATATCCATATCGATATCCATATCGATATCCATATCGATATCCATATCCATATCGATATCGCTATCCATATCGATATCCATATCGATATCCATATCGATATCCATATCGATATCCATATCGATATCCATATCGATATCCATATCGATATCCATATCCATATCGATATCGATATCCATATCGATATCCATATCGATATCCATATCGATATCCATATCGATATCCATATCGATATCCATATCGATATCCATATCGATATCCATATCGATATCCATATCGATATCCATATCGATATCCATATCGATATCCATATCGATATCCATATCGATATCCATATCGATATCCATATCGATATCCATATCGATATCGATATCCATGTCCATATCGATATCCATATCGATATCCATATCGACATCCATATCGAAATCCATATCGATATCCATATCGATATCCATATCGATATCCATATCGATATCCATATCGATATCCATATCGATATCCATATCGATATCCATATCGATATCCATATCGATATCCATATCGATATCCATATCGATATCCATATCCATATCCATATCGATATCGATATCCATATCGATATCCATATCGATATCCATATCGATATCCATATCCATATCCATATCGATATCCATATCCATATCCATATCCATATCCATATCGATATCCATATCGATATCGATATCGATATCGATATCCATATCCATATCGATATCCATATCCATATCGATATCCATATCGATATCCATATCGATATCCATATCGATATCGATATCGATATCGATATCGATATCGATATCGATATCGATATCGATATATCGATATCCATATCGATATCCATATCGATATCCATATCGATATCCATATCGATATCCATATCGATATCCATATCGATATCCATATCGATATCCATATCGATATCCATATCGATATCGATATCGATATCCATATGGATCGATATCGATATCGATATATGATATCCATATCGATATCCATATCGATATCTGATATCCATATCCATATCGCATATCCATATCGATATCGATATCCATATCGATATCGATATCCATATCGATATCCATATCGATATCCATATCGATATCCATATCGATATCCATATCGATATCGATATCGATATCCATATTCGATATCGATATCGATATCGATATATCCATATCGATATCCATATCGATATCCATATCGATATCCATATCGATATATCGATATCCATATCGATATCGATATCGATATCCATATCGATATCCATATCGATATCCATATCGATATCCATATCGATATCCATATCGATATCCATATCGATATATCGATATCCATATCGATATCCATATCGATATCCATATCGATATCCATATCGATATCCATATCGATATCGATATCGATATCGATCGATATCCATATCGATATCCATATCGATATCCATATCGATATCCATATCGATATATCGATATCGATATCGTATATCGATATCCATATCGATATCCATATCGATATCCATATCGATCATATCGATATCGATATCGATATCGATATCGATTCCATATCGATATCATATCGATATCCATATCGATATCCATATCGATATCCATATCGATATCCATATCGATATCCATATTCGATATCCATATCGATATCCATATCGATATCCATATCGATATCTATATCGATCCATATCGATATCCATATCGATATCCATATCGATATCCATATCGATATCCATATCGATATCCATATCGATATCCATATCGATATCCATATCGATATCCATATCGATATCCATATCGATATCCATATCGATATCCATATCGATATCCATATCGATATCCATATCGATATCCATATCGATATCCATATCGATATCCATATCGATATCCATATCGATATCCATATCGATATCCATATCGATATATCCATATCGATATCCATATCGATATCCATATCGATATCCATATCGATATCCATATCGATATCCATATCGATATCCATATCGATATCCATATCGATATCCATATCGATATCCATATCGATATCCATATCGATATCCATCATACATATCGATATCCATATCGATATCCATATCGATATCCATATCGATATCCATATCGATATCCATATCGATATCCATATCGATATCCATATCGATATCCATATCGATATCCATATCGATATCCATATCGATATCCATATCGATATCCATATCGATATCCATATCGATATCCTATCGATATCATATCGATATCCATATCGATATCCATATCGATATCCATATCGATATCCATATCGATATCCATATCGATATCCATATCGATATCCATATCGATATCCATATCGATAATATCGATATCCATATCGATATCCATATCGATCATATCGATATCCATATCGATATTCCATCGATATCCATATCGATATCCATATCGATATCCATATCGATATCCCATATCGATATCCATATCGATATCCATATCGATATCCATATTCATATCCATATCGATATCCATATCGATATCGATATCATATCGATATCGCTATATCGATATCCATATCGATATCCATATCGATATCCATATCGATATCCATATCGATATCCATATCGATATCCATATCGATATCCATATCGATATCCATATCGATATCCATATCGATATTCATATATCGATATCCATATCGATATCCATATCGATATATCGATATCCATATCGATATCCATATCGATATCCATATCGATATCCATATCGATATCCATATCGATATCCATATCGATATCCATATCGATATCCATATCGATATCCATATCGATATCCATATCGATATCCATATCGATATCCATATCGATATCCATATCGATATATCGATATCCATATCGATATCCATATCGATATCCATATCGATATCCATATCGATATCCATATCGATATCCATATCGATATCCATATCGATATCCATATCGATATCCATATATCCATATCGATATCCATATCGATATCCATATCGATATCCATATCGATATCCATATCGATATCCATCGATATCCATATCGATATCCATATCGATATCCATATCGATATCCATATCGATATCCATATCGATATCCATATCGATATACATATCGATATCCATATCGATATCCATATCGATATTCATATCGATATCGATATTCATATCGATATTCATATCGATATCCATATCGATATCCATATCGATATCCATATCGATATCCATCTATTCATATCGATATCCATATCGATATCCATATCGATATCCATATCGATATCCATATCGATATCCATATCGATATCCATATCGATATCCATACGATATCCATCGATATCCATATCGATATCCATATCGATATCCATATCGATATCCATATCGATATCCATATCGATATTCATATCGATATCCATATCGATATCCATATCGATATATCGATATCGATATCCATATCGATATCCATATCGATATCCATATCGATATCCATATCGATACCCATATCGATATCCATATCGATATCCATATCGATATCCATATCGATATCCATATCGATATCCATATCGATATCCATATCGATATCCATATCGATATTCATATCGATATCGATATCCATATCGATATCCATATCGATATCCATATCGATATCCATATCGATATTCATATCGATATCGATATCCATATCGATATCCATATCGATATCCATATCGATATCCATATCGATATCCATATTGATATCGATATCGATATCCATATCGATATCCATATCGATATCCATATCGATATCCATATCGATATCCATATCGATATCCATATCGATATCCATATCGATATCCATATCGATATCATATCGATATCCATATCGATATCCATATCGATATCCATATCGATATCCATATCGATATCCATATCGATATCCATATCGATATCCCATATCGATATCCATATCGATATCCATATCGATATCCATATCGATATCCATATCGATATCCATATCGATATCGATATCCATATCGATATCCATATCGATATCCATATCGATATCCATATCGATATCCATATCGATATCCATATCGATATCCATATCGATATCATATCGATATATCGATATCGATATCGATACTATATCCATATCGATATCCATATCGATATTCATATCGATATTCATATCGATATCGATATCGATATTCATATTCGATATCCATATCGATATCCATATCGATATCCATATCATCGATATCCATATCGATATCCATATCGATATTCATATCGATATCCATATCGATATCCATATCGATATCAGATCGATATCATATCGATATCCATATCGATATCCATATCGATATCCATATCGATATCCATATCGATATCCATATTCCAATATCGATATCCATATCGATATCCATATCGATATCCATATCGATATCCATATCGATATCCATATCGATATTCCATATCGATATCCATATCGATATTCATATCGATATCCATATCGATATCCATATCGATATCATATATCGATATCCATATCGATATCCATATCGATATCCATATCGATATCTACGATATTCATATCGATATCCATATCGATATCCATATCGATATCCATATCGATATCCGTATCGATATCCTATCGATATCCATATCGATATCCATATCCGATATCCATATCGATATCCATATTCATATCGATATCGATATCGATATCATAATCGAGGCCCTATCGATATCCATATCGATATCCATATCGATATATCCATATCGATATCCATATCATATCGATATCCATATCGATATCCATATCGATATCCATATCGATATCCATATCGATAACCAGATATCCATATCGATATTCATATCGATATCCATATCGATATCCATATCGTTATATTCATATCGATATTCATATCGATATCCATATCGATATCTATCGATATCATATCGATATCCATATCGATATCCATATCCGATATCCATATCGATATCCATATCGATATCCATATCGATATTCATATCGATATCCATATCGATATTCCATATCGATATCCATATCGATAGTCATATCGATATCCATATCGATATCATATCCATATCGATATCCATATGATCCATATCGATATCCATATCGATATCCATATCGATATCCATCATATCCATATCGATCATATCGATATCCATATCGATATCCATATCGATATCCATATCGATATCCATATTGATATCCATATCGATATCCATATCGATATATCGATATCCATATCGATATCCATATCGATATCCATATCGATATCCATATCGATATCCATATCGATATTCATATCGATATCCATATCGATATCCATATCGATATACCATATCGATATCCATATCGATATCCATATCGATATCCATATCGATATATCCATATCGATATCCGATATCGATATCGATATCCATATCGATATCCATATCGATATCCATATCCATATCGATATCCATATCGATATCCATATCGATATCCATATCGATATCCATATCGATATCCATATCGATATTCTCCATATCATATATTGCATATCGATATCCATATCGATATCCATATCGATATCCATATCGATATCCATATCGATATCCATATCGATATCCATATCGATATCCATATCGATATCCATATCGATATCCATATCGATATCCATATCGATATCCATATCGATATCCATATCGATATCCATATTGATATTCATATCGATATCCATATCGATATCCATATCGATATCCATATCGATATCCATATCGATATCCATATCGATATCCATATCGATATCCATATGATATATGCATATCGATATCCGTTCGATATCATATCGATATCCATATCGATATCAATATCGATATCCATATCGATATCCATATCGATATCCATATCCATATTGATATCCATATCGATATCCATATCGATATCCATATCGATATCCATCGATATCTCGATATCCATATCGATATCCATATCGATATCCATATCGATATCCATATCGATATCCATATCGATATCCATATCGATATCCATATCGATATCCATATCGATATCCATATCGATATCCATATCGATATCCATATCGATATCCATATCGATATCCATATCGATATCCATATTGATATTCATATCGATATCCATATCGATATCCATATCGATATCCATATCGATATCCATATCGATATCCATATCGATATCCATATCGATATCCATATCGATATATCGATATCCATATCGATATCCATGGATCGATATCCATAGTCAATATCCATAACGATATCCATATCGATATTCATATCGATATTCTTACGATATTCATATCGATATCCATATCGATATCCATATCGATATTCCTATCGATATCCATATCGATATCCGATATCCATATCGATATTCATATATCGATATTCATATCGATATCCTCATCGATATTCATATTCGATTATCCATTCATATCGATATCTATATCGATATCCATATCGATATCCATATCGATATCCATATCGATATCCATATC
>JAEIGI010000132.1:0-80000 GCA_018903615.1 Drosophila neocordata
CATTGCGGGATTGCGCAAAAAGTTAACTGGAGTCGTCGGAGCATTGAGTCGCGTGCTACGGGTCGACTGGGGATTCAGTCCTCGAGCAAGACGCACCATTTATGCCGGACTCATGGTGCCATGTGCATTGTTTGGTGCCTCGGTATGGTATTCCGTGGCTAGGAGAGAGTCGGTCGCCAGGAGGCGACTCAACTCCTGCCAGAGAGCTATGCTCTTAGGATGCCTTGCGGTATGCCGTACAGTGTCCACCGTGGCACTGCAGGTACTTGCTGGAGCTCCACCCTTGGATCTGGTTGCCATGCGAATGGCAATCAGTTTTAAGATTAAGCGTGCCCACCCGCTGGAGGAAAGCGATTGGCTGTTCGGTCTAGATGTGGCAAATCTGGACCGGAAACAAATGAAGGCGATGCTGGACGAGCGTATGTGCTGCGAGTGGCAACGCAGATGGGATGACGATGAGCACGGTCGACCGACTCATCAGTTTATCCCGGACGTACGTTTTGTTTTCAGCCGGAGAGACCTAGGATTTGGCCTCCACGCTGGATTTTTGTTGACTGGCCATGGATCGCTGAACGCATTTCTTCATCAGAGAGGTCTTTGTGCGACGCCCGCATGCATATGCGGTGCGGAGTGCGAAGACTGGCAGCACGTTTTAGTTGCCTGCCCACTCTATGTTGATTTGCGAGACCTTGACGGACTTGGTGTAAGAAGGGAAGACATCCGTTGGAACTTTTCCCGGGTCCTGGAGACACCAGAGCAGCTGCAGATGTTGGAGACCTTTGCGAGGGCGACGTTCACAAGGCGGAGAGGGTTGCACCAGATGGCGACCACGCAGGATCAACCAGTGCCGGGCCAATGAGGGCCAAAACTGGAAGCAGTTTGGAACTTGGTCCATACTGCGAGGCTGAACCAGAACGCCTTAATCTGGTAGTAATATGGCATTTATGTCATATTACAAGGTCCAACCAGAGCACCCAATCTGGTAGGCGAGCTCCGAATGGAGCAAGCTGATGGATCACCCATTCCATGCGTGTCGTGAGCAAAAATGGTGAGTAGCTTTAGCTGCGAACAGCCGACCAAAGCTGTTAATTTGGTACTACGGGTGGGCTAGTGGCCCTATGCTAGCCCAATGAGGTTGGCCCCCTTGTGGGAGATCGTAGTGGCTGTGGTTTGACACCCGAATGCGGGGAGAGCCTTTGGCTCGGCGTGGAGTTGCGTTATCAACCGGGTGCTGTACCCATAGATCAGCAGAGGTTTTAGATAGGCCTCGCCCTTCGCCAAGGGAAAATATCATGTCCGACAACATGTATTTTATTCGGCACCGATAAGATGTTGCAATTGCAACATCTTTGAGGGGCGCTGGCCGTCGCTTTGTTTCGGCCCACTGTACTATATGTCACATTTGTGACATATTAGAGTACCGTGGTTGTAAACCCCCAAGGGGTACACGCCACGTAAAACAAATTCGACTTAATGTCCCTATCTACTCAGTCTGAGTTTGACAGCCGAGCTGAACGGACGTGTTTCTGAAGTGAAAATTTAGAATCAGACTAAAAACATTTGGAAATTAATAATTAAACAATTATTGCAGAAAATAAAATAGTGAATCAGTGATTTAACCACAGACCAAGGGACGAAGAATCCAGTGGTAAAGCGGCAAATTGTGTGCGAAGTAAAATTATTAAATAAAAAGAGAAAATAAAAACTGAAATTGCAAAGGTTGCTGAGATAAAAATTTAAACGAGAAAATAAAAGTGAAGTGGCAAAGGTTGCTGAGACGGAAAAAAAAAGGGCTTGTATCGATTACTTTATAGTATCGATTTCAAGTGACGAGAAAATATCGATTGTAAGTGACAATTTATTGATATAAAATATCGATTTAAGTTGATTCAAAATTGTTGACAACTATAAATTGGGAAATTTATTAAATTGACGGGATGGAAACCCGCTGTGGAAGTGCAGCCAGCATGATGACAGTATTTGAATCTGGCGACGATTCAATTTTTGAATCAGGTGCGGAATCATCGGTGAGTATTGCTGCTTCAGTCGACGCCGCCGGGAGCCGCAAAAAGGGGCGGAAAATTAGGGATCGAATAGTATCGATGCCGGATCCATTGCTTGGTGAGCCAACGGACGCCAAGAGGGCAGCGTTGGATCCCAAGTTCCTGAAGCCCGCCAAGCCGGTTAAGCGAAAGGCTTCCGTTGCCGCTGCTGTCGCCTCTGTGGTTGCTGATGACAGTGCGGTTGATGATGATGCTGCTGGTATTCCACATTGCCCAGCGTGGCGCATTGTGGCCGGAGGAACGTCGGCAATTTTGGCAGAAATTTCTGCGGCTGGAGAAGGTACCCGCAATGCCATTGTGGGCGTTGGTCCAAGGGCTGCAAGGGAGATTTCGTTGGCCATTAAGCGTCTGGAGGAACTGGCCATGGCCTTGGCCATAAGAAACGCGCTTCTAGAAAGCTACTCAGGCGGAACACCCGCACCCACGCCGCCTGCTGGAACTAATCATGCTGCATACCCCACTGCCACCACCAATGCTGCTGCCGCTGTCCCCGTTCTCGGAGTGCCGATCCCCGCCCCACGGTTCAACAAGCCAGTTGAGACGTGGTCCGCGGTGGTAACGAGTCAGGACCCGAACGTGTCCAGTAAGCAAGTGGCTGAGCGGGTGATGAAGGAAGTCGCACCAACGCTGGGAGTGCGTGTTCACGAGGTACGTGAGCTGAAGCGTGGCGGAGCTGTAATCCGTACACCGTCGGTGAACGAGATGAAGCGCGTGGTGGCGAACAAGAAGTTCGCAGAGGTTGGATTAAAGGTCCAACAGAGTAAGGGATTTAGACCAAAGATCACAGTGTTTGACGTGGACACGAGCATCGTCCCGGAGACGTTCATGGAGGAGCTGTTTAGCAACAATTTTCAAGAACAGATGACGGAAGCTATGTTCAAGAAAGCGGTGCACCTGGAGACGAAGCCTTGGTCCGTCACTGATGGCACCAGCGTTAACCTGACGCTGGAAGTGGACGAAAAAGCGTTGGCCATACTTGAGCAAACCGGGAGGGTCTACATCAAGTGGTTTTCATACCGCTGCCGATCGCTTGTCCGTACCTATGCTTGTCATAGGTGCGTCGGATTTGACCACAAGGTGTCCCAGTGTCGCCTCAAGCAGGACGTGTGTCGCCAGTGTGGACAAACTGGCCACGTTGCAGCGAAATGCGGTAATCCGGTGGACTGCCGGAATTGCCGCTTCAAGGGGCTACCCTCAGGGCATCTGATGCTCTCGGGATCGTGCCCGATATATGGTGCGGTGTTGGCGAGGGTGCAGGCCAGACATTAAGATGTTTGGTCTCATCCAAGGCAACTGTGGACGGGGCCGCGTTGCGTGCATCGATATTGGTGTACGTATGCGTGATTCCGGCCACCCCTTTGCGCTGCTGCAGGAGCCCTACACAGACGAGGAAGGCCGTATTACTGGATTCCCAGCTGGGATGAGAGTTTATGGTAGCCGGATCTTCGAGGGACGCAGGAGAAACGCTGCCGTCATCGTCGACGACCCAGATGCCATCTGCCTACCAGTTGAGTCGCTAATCACCGAGTATGGAGTATGCGTGAGGGTCACAGGTGAATTTGGCTCATTTTACCTGACCTCGCTGTACTGCCATGCAAATGTTGAATTGACAACGACGTACTTTCCGTATATGGATGCCGTACTGCTACTGGCGAGCAGTACTCCGGTCATCCTCTGCCTAGATGCGAATGCTGTATCCCCTATGTGGTTCAGTAAACGTCACGATAGTTTTCGTGGCCAGCCGAACTACGGACGGGGTGAGCAGCTGGAGGATTGGATTCTCGGAAGCCGAGCCGGAGTTCTTAATCAATTCAGCGAGGTGTACACGTTCGACAATCGCTGCGGACGGAGCGATATTGACGTAACATTAGTCAGTGAAGCAGCGTCTACGTGGGCCACGTACGACTGGAGTGTGGACGAGTGGGAGATGAGCGATCACAACATCATTACCGTTGCTGTATCGCCTTCCCCAGACGCAGTTGAGAGCACATATGCTCCTGTGCCGTCCTGGAAACTCACCAATGCAAACTGGCGAATGTTTGACTCTGAACTGGTAGAGGAAGTTTTGGAGCACCTTCCCTTGGAGCACATCAGGAATTCGCCGTTGGACTCCTCAGTGTCTGCGCTCCGTCTCATTGTACAGTCCGTGTGCAATAGGGTATTGGGCTGCAGGCCGTCGAGAGCTGTGGGAAAGGTAAAGTGGTGGAGCACGGAACTAAGTACCAAACGCCGGGAGGTCAGGAGACTGAGGCGAAAGCTCCAGGATGCTCGGCGTAGAGGCCATGACTCTGCGCAGCTTCTGGCAACTCATCTGCGGACAGCCGTCCGCGAGTTTAAGAAGCTCATCCTGAAGACGAAAGAGGAACACTGGCGAAACTTCGTTGGAAACCACAGGGATGACCCATGGGAGCATGTCTACAAAATATGCCGGGGACGAAAGCGATCCACAGATCTGAAATGCCTTCGGTCGGATGGCAGGCTGGTCGTAACATGGCACGACTGCGCGAGTCTCCTCCTCCGTAACTTCTTTCCAGTTGCGGAAGCGAGTGATGACATTGTGATTTCGGCCGAAACTGCACCGTCTCTCGAAGCCTTCGAGGTCGGAGCATGTGTCGCCCGGTTGAAGAGCAGGCGCTCTCCCGGATTGGATGGCATTACAGGTGGTATCTGCAAGGCAGTGTGGCGTGCTATTCCCGAGCACATCATGGCGTTGCTTTCCCGCTGTGTTGCAGAGGGATATTTTCCCCTTGAGTGGAAGTGCCCTCGTGTAGTGGCGCTACTCAAGGGCCCCGACAAGGATGGGAGTGACCCAGCTTCCTATCGGGGTATCTGCTTGCTGCCAGTATTTGGCAAAGTGCTGGAGGGAATCATGGTGAATCGGATGAAGGAGGTGCTTCCGGATGGAAATAGATGGCAATTCGGCTTTCGACCTGGACGTTGTGTGGAGGATGCTTGGAGTCATGTTAAGACCACCGTTGCCGCCAGCCAGGCGGTATATGTGTTGGGACTTTTCATCGACTTCAAAGGCGCCTTCGACAACATTGAGTGGAGTGCTGTAATGCGCCGCTTAATCGACGTGGGATGCCAGGAAGCCAGCTTGTGGAGAAGCTTCTTCTGTGGTAGGAGAGCCAGGATGACCAGCAGATTCGGAGAAGTCGACGTGGAGGTAACTCGAGGATGTCCGCAGGGATCCATCAGTGGGCCGTTCATTTGGAACACCATGATGGATGTGCTGCTCCATCGTCTGGAGCCCCTGTGTACATTCAGTGCGTACGCGGACGATCTGCTGGTTCTCGTCGAGGGAAGGTCGAGAGTCGAACTGGAGCGTCGAGGCGAGGAGCTGATGTCCGTCGTGGGAGCTTGGGGAGCAGAGGTCGGAGTTTCGATCTCGACCAGCAAGTCGGCAATAATGCTGTTAAAAGGGAGATTGGCCCGATCGAGGCCGCCCTGGGTACGGTTTGCAGGAGCAAACCTACCCTACGTCAGACAGTACCGGTACCTTGGTATCACAGTTGGCGAGCGGCTGAATTTTCGGCCACACATTGCGGGATTGCGCAAAAAGTTAACTGGAGTCGTCGGAGCATTGAGTCGCGTGCTACGGGTCGACTGGGGATTCAGTCCTCGAGCAAGACGCACCATTTATGCCGGACTCATGGTGCCATGTGCATTGTTTGGTGCCTCGGTATGGTATTCCGTGGCTAGGAGAGAGTCGGTCGCCAGGAGGCGACTCAACTCCTGCCAGAGAGCTATGCTCTTAGGATGCCTTGCGGTATGCCGTACAGTGTCCACCGTGGCACTGCAGGTACTTGCTGGAGCTCCACCCTTGGATCTGGTTGCCATGCGAATGGCAATCAGTTTTAAGATTAAGCGTGCCCACCCGCTGGAGGAAAGCGATTGGCTGTTCGGTCTAGATGTGGCAAATCTGGACCGGAAACAAATGAAGGCGATGCTGGACGAGCGTATGTGCTGCGAGTGGCAACGCAGATGGGATGACGATGAGCACGGTCGACCGACTCATCAGTTTATCCCGGACGTACGTTTTGTTTTCAGCCGGAGAGACCTAGGATTTGGCCTCCACGCTGGATTTTTGTTGACTGGCCATGGATCGCTGAACGCATTTCTTCATCAGAGAGGTCTTTGTGCGACGCCCGCATGCATATGCGGTGCGGAGTGCGAAGACTGGCAGCACGTTTTAGTTGCCTGCCCACTCTATGTTGATTTGCGAGACCTTGACGGACTTGGTGTAAGAAGGGAAGACATCCGTTGGAACTTTTCCCGGGTCCTGGAGACACCAGAGCAGCTGCAGATGTTGGAGACCTTTGCGAGGGCGACGTTCACAAGGCGGAGAGGGTTGCACCAGATGGCGACCACGCAGGATCAACCAGTGCCGGGCCAATGAGGGCCAAAACTGGAAGCAGTTTGGAACTTGGTCCATACTGCGAGGCTGAACCAGAACGCCTTAATCTGGTAGTAATATGGCATTTATGTCATATCACAAGGTCCAACCAGAGCACCCAATCTGGTAGGCGAGCTCCGAATGGAGCAAGCTGATGGATCACCCATTCCATGCGTGTCGTGAGCAAAAATGGTGAGTAGCTTTAGCTGCGAACAGCCGACCAAAGCTGTTAATTTGGTACTACGGGTGGGCTAGTGGCCCTATGCTAGCCCAATGAGGTTGGCCCCCTTGTGGGAGATCGTAGTGGCTGTGGTTTGACACCCGAATGCGGGGAGAGCCTTTGGCTCGGCGTGGAGTTGCGTTATCAACCGGGTGCTGTACCCATAGATCAGCAGAGGTTTTAGATAGGCCTCGCCCTTCGCCAAGGGAAAATATCATGTCCGACAACATGTATTTTATTCGGCACCGATAAGATGTTGCAATTGCAACATCTTTGAGGGGCGCTGGCCGTCGCTTTGTTTCGGCCCACTGTACTATATGTCACATTTGTGACATATTAGAGTACCGTGGTTGTAAACCCCCAAGGGGTACACGCCACGTAAAACAAATTCGACTTAATGTCCCTATCTACTCAGTCTGAGTTTGACAGCCGAGCTGAACGGACGTGTTTCTGAAGTGAAAATTTAGAATCAGACTAAAAATATTTGGAAATTAATAATTAAACAATTATTGCAGAAAATAAAATAGTGAATCAGTGATTTAACCACAGACCAAGGGACGAAAAATCCAGTGGTAAAGCAGCAAATTGTGTGCGAAGTAAAATTATTAAATAAAAAGAGAAAATAAAAACTGAAATTGCAAAGGTTGCTGAGATAAAAATTTAAACGAGAAAATAAAAGTGAAGTGGCAAAGGTTGCTGAGACGGAAAAAAAAGGGCTTGTATCGATTACTTTATAGTATCGATTTCAAGTGACGAGAAAATATCGATTGTAAGTGACAATTTATTGATATAAAATATCGATTTAAGTTGATTCAAAATTGTTGACAACTATAAATTGGGAAATTTATTAAATTGACGGGATGGAAACCCGCTGTGGAAGTGCAGCCAGCATGATGACAGTATTTGAATCTGGCGACGATTCAATTTTTGAATCAGGTGCGGAATCATCGGTGTTGCTTCAGTCGACGCCGCCGGGAGCCGCAAAAAGGGGCGGAAAATTAGGGATCGAATAGTATCGATGCCGGATCCATTGCTTGGTGAGCCAACGGACGCCAAGAGGGCAGCGTTGGATCCCAAGTTCCTGAAGCCCGCCAAGCCGGTTAAGCGAAAGGCTTCCGTTGCCGCTGCTGTCGCCTCTGTGGTTGCTGATGACAGTGCGGTTGATGATGATGCTGCTGGTATTCCACATTGCCCAGCGTGGCGCATTGTGGCCGGAGGAACGTCGGCAATTTTGGCAGAAATTTCTGCGGCTGGAGAAGGTACCCGCAATGCCATTGTGGGCGTTGGTCCAAGGGCTGCAAGGGAGATTTCGTTGGCCATTAAGCGTCTGGAGGAACTGGCCATGGCCTTGGCCATAAGAAACGCGCTTCTAGAAAGCTACTCAGGCGGAACACCCGCACCCACGCCGCCTGCTGGAACTAATCATGCTGCATACCCCACTGCCACCACCAATGCTGCTGCCGCTGTCCCCGTTCTCGGAGTGCCGATCCCCGCCCCACGGTTCAACAAGCCAGTTGAGACGTGGTCCGCGGTGGTAACGAGTCAGGACCCGAACGTGTCCAGTAAGCAAGTGGCTGAGCGGGTGATGAAGGAAGTCGCACCAACGCTGGGAGTGCGTGTTCACGAGGTACGTGAGCTGAAGCGTGGCGGAGCTGTAATCCGTACACCGTCGGTGAACGAGATGAAGCGCGTGGTGGCGAACAAGAAGTTCGCAGAGGTTGGATTAAAGGTCCAACAGAGTAAGGGATTTAGACCAAAGATCACAGTGTTTGACGTGGACACGAGCATCGTCCCGGAGACGTTCATGGAGGAGCTGTTTAGCAACAATTTTCAAGAACAGATGACGGAAGCTATGTTCAAGAAAGCGGTGCACCTGGAGACGAAGCCTTGGTCCGTCACTGATGGCGCCAGCGTTAACCTGACGCTGGAAGTGGACGAAAAAGCGTTGGCCATACTTGAGCAAACCGGGAGGGTCTACATCAAGTGGTTTTCATACCGCTGCCGATCGCTTGTCCGTACCTATGCTTGTCATAGGTGCGTCGGATTTGACCACAAGGTGTCCCAGTGTCGCCTCAAGCAGGACGTGTGTCGCCAGTGTGGACAAACTGGCCACGTTGCAGCGAAATGCGGTAATCCGGTGGACTGCCGGAATTGCCGCTTCAAGGGGCTACCCTCAGGGCATCTGATGCTCTCGGGATCGTGCCCGATATATGGTGCGGTGTTGGCGAGGGTGCAGGCCAGACATTAAGATGTTTGGTCTCATCCAAGGCAACTGTGGACGGGGCCGCGTTGCGTGCATCGATATTGGTGTACGTATGCGTGATTCCGGCCACCCCTTTGCGCTGCTGCAGGAGCCCTACACAGACGAGGAAGGCCGTATTACTGGATTCCCAGCTGGGATGAGAGTTTATGGTAGCCGGATCTTCGAGGGACGCAGGAGAAACGCTGCCGTCATCGTCGACGACCCAGATGCCATCTGCCTACCAGTTGAGTCGCTAATCACCGAGTATGGAGTATGCGTGAGGGTCACAGGTGAATTTGGCTCATTTTACCTGACCTCGCTGTACTGCCATGCAAATGTTGAATTGACAACGACGTACTTTCCGTATATGGATGCCGTACTGCTACTGGCGAGCAGTACTCCGGTCATCCTCTGCCTAGATGCGAATGCTGTATCCCCTATGTGGTTCAGTAAACGTCACGATAGTTTTCGTGGCCAGCCGAACTACGGACGGGGTGAGCAGCTGGAGGATTGGATTCTCGGAAGCCGAGCCGGAGTTCTTAATCAATTCAGCGAGGTGTACACGTTCGACAATCGCTGCGGACGGAGCGATATTGACGTAACATTAGTCAGTGAAGCAGCGTCTACGTGGGCCACGTACGACTGGAGTGTGGACGAGTGGGAGATGAGCGATCACAACATCATTACCGTTGCTGTATCGCCTTCCCCAGACGCAGTTGAGAGCACATATGCTCCTGTGCCGTCCTGGAAACTCACCAATGCAAACTGGCGAATGTTTGACTCTGAACTGGTAGAGGAAGTTTTGGAGCACCTTCCCTTGGAGCACATCAGGAATTCGCCGTTGGACTCCTCAGTGTCTGCGCTCCGTCTCATTGTACAGTCCGTGTGCAATAGGGTATTGGGCTGCAGGCCGTCGAGAGCTGTGGGAAAGGTAAAGTGGTGGAGCACGGAACTAAGTACCAAACGCCGGGAGGTCAGGAGACTGAGGCGAAAGCTCCAGGATGCTCGGCGTAGAGGCCATGACTCTGCGCAGCTTCTGGCAACTCATCTGCGGACAGCCGTCCGCGAGTTTAAGAAGCTCATCCTGAAGACGAAAGAGGAACACTGGCGAAACTTCGTTGGAAACCACAGGGATGACCCATGGGAGCATGTCTACAAAATATGCCGGGGACGAAAGCGATCCACAGATCTGAAATGCCTTCGGTCGGATGGCAGGCTGGTCGTAACATGGCACGACTGCGCGAGTCTCCTCCTCCGTAACTTCTTTCCAGTTGCGGAAGCGAGTGATGACATTGTGATTTCGGCCGAAACTGCACCGTCTCTCGAAGCCTTCGAGGTCGGAGCATGTGTCGCCCGGTTGAAGAGCAGGCGCTCTCCCGGATTGGATGGCATTACAGGTGGTATCTGCAAGGCAGTGTGGCGTGCTATTCCCGAGCACATCATGGCGTTGCTTTCCCGCTGTGTTGCAGAGGGATATTTTCCCCTTGAGTGGAAGTGCCCTCGTGTAGTGGCGCTACTCAAGGGCCCCGACAAGGATGGGAGTGACCCAGCTTCCTATCGGGGTATCTGCTTGCTGCCAGTATTTGGCAAAGTGCTGGAGGGAATCATGGTGAATCGGATGAAGGAGGTGCTTCCGGATGGAAATAGATGGCAATTCGGCTTTCGACCTGGACGTTGTGTGGAGGATGCTTGGAGTCATGTTAAGACCACCGTTGCCGCCAGCCAGGCGGTATATGTGTTGGGACTTTTCATCGACTTCAAAGGCGCCTTCGACAACATTGAGTGGAGTGCTGTAATGCGCCGCTTAATCGACGTGGGATGCCAGGAAGCCAGCTTGTGGAGAAGCTTCTTCTGTGGTAGGAGAGCCAGGATGACCAGCAGATTCGGAGAAGTCGACGTGGAGGTAACTCGAGGATGTCCGCAGGGATCCATCAGTGGGCCGTTCATTTGGAACACCATGATGGATGTGCTGCTCCATCGTCTGGAGCCCCTGTGTACATTCAGTGCGTACGCGGACGATCTGCTGGTTCTCGTCGAGGGAAGGTCGAGAGTCGAACTGGAGCGTCGAGGCGAGGAGCTGATGTCCGTCGTGGGAGCTTGGGGAGCAGAGGTCGGAGTTTCGATCTCGACCAGCAAGTCGGCAATAATGCTGTTGAAAGGGAGATTGGCCCGATCGAGGCCGCCCTGGGTACGGTTTGCAGGAGCAAACCTACCCTACGTCAGACAGTACCGGTACCTTGGTATCACAGTTGGCGAGCGGCTGAATTTTCGGCCACACATTGCGGGATTGCGCAAAAAGTTAACTGGAGTCGTCGGAGCATTGAGTCGCGTGCTACGGGTCGACTGGGGATTCAGTCCTCGAGCAAGACGCACCATTTATGCCGGACTCATGGTGCCATGTGCATTGTTTGGTGCCTCGGTATGGTATTCCGTGGCTAGGAGAGAGTCGGTCGCCAGGAGGCGACTCAACTCCTGCCAGAGAGCTATGCTCTTAGGATGCCTTGCGGTATGCCGTACAGTGTCCACCGTGGCACTGCAGGTACTTGCTGGAGCTCCACCCTTGGATCTGGTTGCCATGCGAATGGCAATCAGTTTTAAGATTAAGCGTGCCCACCCGCTGGAGGAAAGCGATTGGCTGTTCGGTCTAGATGTGGCAAATCTGGACCGGAAACAAATGAAGGCGATGCTGGACGAGCGTATGTGCTGCGAGTGGCAACGCAGATGGGATGACGATGAGCACGGTCGACCGACTCATCAGTTTATCCCGGACGTACGTTTTGTTTTCAGCCGGAGAGACCTAGGATTTGGCCTCCACGCTGGATTTTTGTTGACTGGCCATGGATCGCTGAACGCATTTCTTCATCAGAGAGGTCTTTGTGCGACGCCCGCATGCATATGCGGTGCGGAGTGCGAAGACTGGCAGCACGTTTTAGTTGCCTGCCCACTCTATGTTGATTTGCGAGACCTTGACGGACTTGGTGTAAGAAGGGAAGACATCCGTTGGAACTTTTCCCGGGTCCTGGAGACACCAGAGCAGCTGCAGATGTTGGAGACCTTTGCGAGGGCGACGTTCACAAGGCGGAGAGGGTTGCACCAGATGGCGACCACGCAGGATCAACCAGTGCCGGGCCAATGAGGGCCAAAACTGGAAGCAGTTTGGAACTTGGTCCATACTGCGAGGCTGAACCAGAACGCCTTAATCTGGTAGTAATATGGCATTTATGTCATATCACAAGGTCCAACCAGAGCACCCAATCTGGTAGGCGAGCTCCGAATGGAGCAAGCTGATGGATCACCCATTCCATGCGTGTCGTGAGCAAAAATGGTGAGTAGCTTTAGCTGCGAACAGCCGACCAAAGCTGTTAATTTGGTACTACGGGTGGGCTAGTGGCCCTATGCTAGCCCAATGAGGTTGGCCCCCTTGTGGGAGATCGTAGTGGCTGTGGTTTGACACCCGAATGCGGGGAGAGCCTTTGGCTCGGCGTGGAGTTGCGTTATCAACCGGGTGCTGTACCCATAGATCAGCAGAGGTTTTAGATAGGCCTCGCCCTTCGCCAAGGGAAAATATCATGTCCGACAACATGTATTTTATTCGGCACCGATAAGATGTTGCAATTGCAACATCTTTGAGGGGCGCTGGCCGTCGCTTTGTTTCGGCCCACTGTACTATATGTCACATTTGTGACATATTAGAGTACCGTGGTTGTAAACCCCCAAGGGGTACACGCCACGTAAAACAAATTCGACTTAATGTCCCTATCTACTCAGTCTGAGTTTGACAGCCGAGCTGAACGGACGTGTTTCTGAAGTGAAAATTGTAGAATCAGACTAAAAATATTTGGAAATTAATAATTAAACAATTATTGCAGAAAATAAAATAGTGAATCAGTGATTTAACCACAGACCAAGGGACGAAAAATCCAGTGGTAAAGCGGCAAATTGTGTGCGAAGTAAAATTATTAAATAAAAAGAGAAAATAAAAACTGAAATTGCAAAGGTTGCTGAGATAAAAATTTAAACGAGAAAATAAAAGTGAAGTGGCAAAGGTTGCTGAGACGAAAAAAAAAAGGGCTTGTATCGATTACTTTATAGTATCGATTTCAAGTGACGAGAAAATATCGATTGTAAGTGACAATTTATTGATATAAAATATCGATTTAAGTTGATTCAAAATTGTTGACAACTATAAATTGGGAAAATTATTTATTAAATTGACGGGATGGAAACCCGCTGTGGAAGTGCGCCAGCATGTGACAGTATTTGAATCTGGCGACGATTCAATTTTTGAATCAGGTGCGGAATCATCGGTTTTGCTTCAGTCGACGCCGCCGGGAGCCGCAAAAAGGGGCGGAAAATTAGGGATCGAATAGTATCGATGCCGGATCCATTGCTTGGTGAGCCAACGGACGCCAAGAGGGCAGCGTTGGATCCCAAGTTCCTGAAGCCCGCCAAGCCGGTTAAGCGAAAGGCTTCCGTTGCCGCTGCTGTCGCCTCTGTGGTTGCTGATGACAGTGCGGTTGATGATGATGCTCCTGGTATTCCACATTGCCCAGCGTGGCGCATTGTGGCCGGAGGAACGTCGGCAATTTTGGCAGAAATTTCTGCGGCTGGAGAAGGCACCCGCAATGCCATTGTGGGCGTTGGTCCAAGGGCTGCAAGGGAGATTTCGTTGGCCATTAAGCGTCTGGAGGAACTGGCCATGGCCTTGGCCATAAGAAACGCGCTTCTAGAAAGCTACTCAGGCGGAACACCCGCACCCACGCCGCCTGCTGGAACTAATCATGCTGCATACCCCACTGCCACCACCAATGCTGCTGCCGCTGTCCCCGTTCTCGGAGTGCCGATCCCCGCCCCACGGTTCAACAAGCCAGTTGAGACGTGGTCCGCGGTGGTAACGAGTCAGGACCCGAACGTGTCCAGTAAGCAAGTGGCTGAGCGGGTGATGAAGGAAGTCGCACCAACGCTGGGAGTGCGTGTTCACGAGGTACGTGAGCTGAAGCGTGGCGGAGCTGTAATCCGTACACCGTCGGTGAACGAGATGAAGCGCGTGGTGGCGAACAAGAAGTTCGCAGAGGTTGGATTAAAGGTCCAACAGAGTAAGGGATTTAGACCAAAGATCACAGTGTTTGACGTGGACACGAGCATCGTCCCGGAGACGTTCATGGAGGAGCTGTTTTGCAACAATTTTCAAGAACAGATGACGGAAGCTATGTTCAAGAAAGCGGTGCACCTGGAGACGAAGCCTTGGTCCGTCACTGACGGCACCAGCGTTAACCTGACGCTGGAAGTGGACGAAAAAGCGTTGGCCATACTTGAGCAAACCGGGAGGGTCTACATCAAGTGGTTTTCATACCGCTGCCGATCGCTTGTCCGTACCTATGCTTGTCATAGGTGCGTCGGATTTGACCACAAGGTGTCCCAGTGTCGCCTCAAGCAGGACGTGTGTCGCCAGTGTGGACAAACTGGCCACGTTGCAGCGAAATGCGGTAATCCGGTGGACTGCCGGAATTGCCGCTTCAAGGGGCTACCCTCAGGGCATCTGATGCTCTCGGGATCGTGCCCGATATATGGTGCGGTATTGGCGAGGGTGCAGGCCAGACATTAAGATGTTTGGTCTCATACAAGCCAACTGTGGACGGGGCCGCGTTGCGAGATTTGCGAGACCTTGACGGACTTGGTGTAAGAAGGGAAGACATCCGTTGGAACTTTTCCCGGGTCCTGGAGACACCAGAGCAGCTGCAGATGTTGGAGACCTTTGCGAGGGCGACGTTCACAAGGCGGAGAGGGTTGCACCAGATGGCGACCACGCAGGATCAACCAGTGCCGGGCCAATGAGGGCCAAAACTGGAAGCAGTTTGGAACTTGGTCCATACTGCGAGGCTGAACCAGAACGCCTTAATCTGGTAGTAATATGGCATTTATGTCATATCACAAGGTCCAACCAGAGCACCCAATCTGGTAGGCGAGCCCCGAATGGAGCAAGCTGATGGATCACCCATTCCATGCGTGTCGTGAGCAAAAATGGTGAGTAGCTTTAGCTGCGAACAGCCGACCAAAGCTGTTAATTTGGTACTACGGGTGGGCTAGTGGCCCTATGCTAGCCCAATGAGGTTGGCCCCCTTGTGGGAGATCGTAGTGGCTGTGGTTTGACACCCGAATGCGGGGAGAGCCTTTGGCTCGGCGTGGAGTTGCGTTATCAACCGGGTGCTGTACCCATAGATCAGCAGAGGTTTTAGATAGGCCTCGCCCTTCGCCAAGGGAAAATATCATGTCCGACAACATGTATTTTATTCGGCACCGATAAGATGTTGCAATTGCAACATCTTTGAGGGGCGCTGGCCGTCGCTTTGTTTCGGCCCACTGTACTATATGTCACATTTGTGACATATTAGAGTACCGTGGTTGTAAACCCCCAAGGGGTACACGCCACGTAAAAAAAAATTCGACTTAATGTCCCTATCTACTCAGTCTGAGTTTGACAGCCGAGCTGAACGGACGTGTTTCTGAAGTGAAAATTTAGAATCAGACTAAAAAACTAAAAAAAAAACTAAAAATATTTGGAAATTAATAATTAAACAATTATTGCAGAGGGTGGGATAGTGAATCAGTGATTTAACCACAGACCAAGGGACGAAAAATCCAGTGGTAAAGCAGCAAATTGTGTGCGAAGTAAAATTATTAAATAAAAAGAGATAAAAATTTAAACGAGAAAATAAAAGTGAAGTGGCAAAGGTTGCTGAGACGAAAAATAAGGGCTTGTATCGATTACTTAAAAGTATCGATTTCAAGTGACGAGAAAATATCGATTGTAAGTGACAATTTATTGATATAAAATATCGATTTAAGTTGATTCAAAATTGTTGACAACTATAAATTGGGAAATTTATTAAATTGACGGGATGGAAACCCGCTGTGGAAGTGCAGCCAGCATGATGACAGTATTTGAATCTGGCGACGATTCAATTTTTGAATCAGGTGCGGAATCATCGGTTGCTTCAGTCGACGCCGCCGGGAGCCGCAAAAAAGGGGCGGAAAATTAGGGATCGAATAGTATCGATGCCGGATCCATTGCTTGGTGAGCCAACGGACGCCAAGAGGGCAGCGTTGGATCCCAAGTTCCTGAAGCCCGCCAAGCCGGTTAAGCGCGAAAGGCTTCCGTTGCCGCTGCTGTCGCCTCTGTGGTTGCTGATGACAGTGCGGTTGATGATGATGCTGCTGGTATTCCACATTGCCCAGCGTGGCGCATTGTGGCCGGAGGAACGTCGGCAATTTTGGCAGAAATTTCTGCGGCTGGAGAAGGCACCCGCAATGCCATTGTGGGCGTTGGTCCAAGGGCTGCAAGGGAGATTTCGTTGGCCATTAAGCGTCTGGAGGAACTGGCCATGGCCTTGGCCATAAGAAACGCGCTTCTAGAAAGCTACTCAGGCGGAACACCCGCACCCACGCCGCCTGCTGGAACTAATCATGCTGCATACCCCACTGCCACCACCAATGCTGCTGCCGCTGTCCCCGTTCTCGGAGTGCCGATCCCCGCCCCACGGTTCAACAAGCCAGTTGAAACGTGGTCCGCGGTGGTCACGAGTCGGGACCCGAGCGTGTCCAGCAAGCAAGTGGCCGAGCGGGTAATGAAGGAAGTCGCACCAACGCTGGGAGTGCGTGTCCACGAGGTGCGTGAGCTGAAGCGCGGCGGAGCTGTAATCCGTACACCGTCGGTGAACGAGATGAAGCGCGTGGTGGCGAACAAGAAGTTCGCAGAGGTTGGACTTAAAGGTCCAACAGAGCAAGGGTTTGAGGCCAAAGGTCACGGTGTTCGACGTGGACACGAGCATCGCCCCGGAGATGTTTATGGAGGAGCTGTTCTCCAACAATTTTCAGGAGCAGATGACGGCAGCTGTGTTCAAAAAAGCGGTGCACCTGGAGACGAAGCCTTGGTCCGTCACTGATGGCGCCAGCGTTAACCTGACGCTGGAAGTGGACGAAAAAGCGTTGGCCATACTTGAGCAAACCGGGAGGGTCTACATCAAGTGGTTTTCATACCGCTGCCGATCGCTCGTCCGTACCTATGCTTGTCATAGGTGCGTCGGATTTGACCACAAGGTGTCCCAGTGTCGCCTCAAGCAGGACGTGTGTCGCCAGTGTGGACAAACTGGCCACGTTGCAGCGAAATGCGGTAATCCGGTGGACTGCCGGAATTGCCGCTTCAAGGGGCTACCCTCAGGGCATCTGATGCTCTCGGGATCGTGCCCGATATATGGTGCGGTGTTGGCGAGGGTGCAGGCCAGACATTAAGATGTTTGGTCTCATCCAAGCCAACTGTGGACGGGGCCGCGTTGCGTGCATCGATATTGGTGTACGTATGCGTGGTTCCGGCCACCCCTTTGCGCTGCTGCAGGAGCCCTACACAGACGAGGAAGGCCGTATTACTGGATTCCCAGCTGGGATGAGAGTTTATGGTAGCCGGATCTTCGAGGGACGCAGGAGAAACGCTGCCGTCATCGTCGACGACCCAGATGCCATCTGCCTACCAGTTGAGTCGCTAATCACCGAGTATGGAGTATGCGTGAGGGTCACAGGTGAATTTGGCTCATTTTACCTGACCTCGCTGTACTGCCATACAAATGTTGAATTGACAACGACGTACTTTCCGTATATGGATGCCGTACTGCTACTGGCGAGCAGTACTCCGGTCATCCTCTGCCTAGATGCGAATGCTGTATCCCCTATGTGGTTCAGTAAACGTCACGATAGTTTTCGTGGCCAGCCGAACTACGGACGGGGTGAGCAGCTGGAGGATTGGATTCTCGGAAGCCGAGCCGGAGTTCTTAATCAATTCAGCGAGGTGTACACGTTCGACAATCGCTGCGGACGGAGCGATATTGACGTAACATTAGTCAGTGAAGCAGCGTCTACGTGGGCCACGTACGACTGGAGTGTGGACGAGTGGGAGATGAGCGATCACAACATCATTACCGTTGCTGTATCGCCTTCCCCAGACG
Organism: Drosophila neocordata; assembly: GCA_018903615.1. Taxonomy (NCBI): domain Eukaryota; kingdom Metazoa; phylum Arthropoda; class Insecta; order Diptera; family Drosophilidae; genus Drosophila; species Drosophila neocordata. The sequence continues at coordinate 17,918 of JAEIGI010000132.1, forward strand.
CAGTTGAGAGCACATATGCTCCTGTGCCGTCCTGGAAACTCACCAATGCAAACTGGCGAATGTTTGACTCTGAACTGGTAGAGGAAGTTTTGGAGCACCTTCCCTTGGAGCACATCAGGAATTCGCCGTTGGACTCCTCAGTGTCTGCGCTCCGTCTCATTGTACAGTCCGTGTGCAATAGGGTATTGGGCTGCAGGCCGTCGAGAGCTGTGGGAAAGGTAAAGTGGTGGAGCACGGAACTAAGTACCAAACGCCGGGAGGTCAGGAGACTGAGGCGAAAGCTCCAGGATGCTCGGCGTAGAGGCCATGACTCTGCGCAGCTTCTGGCAACTCATCTGCGGACAGCCGTCCGCGAGTTTAAGAAGCTCATCCTGAAGACGAAAGAGGAACACTGGCGAAACTTCGTTGGAAACCACAGGGATGACCCATGGGAGCATGTCTACAAAATATGCCGGGGACGAAAGCGATCCACAGATCTGAAATGCCTTCGGTCGGATGGCAGGCTGGTCGTAACATGGCACGACTGCGCGAGTCTCCTCCTCCGTAACTTCTTTCCAGTTGCGGAAGCGAGTGATGACATTGTCATTTCGGCCGAAACTGCACCGTCTCTCGAAGCCTTCGAGGTCGGAGCATGTGTCGCCCGGTTGAAGAGCAGGCGCTCTCCCGGATTGGATGGCATTACAGGTGGTATCTGCAAGGCAGTGTGGCGTGCTATTCCCGAGCACATCATGGCGTTGCTTTCCCGCTGTGTTGCAGAGGGATATTTTCCCCTTGAGTGGAAGTGCCCTCGTGTAGTGGCGCTACTCAAGGGCCCCGACAAGGATGGGAGTGACCCAGCTTCCTATCGGGGTATCTGCTTGCTGCCAGTATTTGGCAAAGTGCTGGAGGGAATCATGGTGAATCGGATGAAGGAGGTGCTTCCGGATGGAAATAGATGGCAATTCGGCTTTCGACCTGGACGTTGTGTGGAGGATGCTTGGAATCATGTTAAGACCACCGTTGCCGCCAGCCAGGCGGTATATGTGTTGGGACTTTTCATCGACTTCAAAGGCGCCTTCGACAACATTGAGTGGAGTGCTGTAATGCGCCGCTTAATCGACGTGGGATGCCAGGAAGCCAGCTTGTGGAGAAGCTTCTTCTGTGGTAGGAGAGCCAGGATGACCAGCAGATTCGGAGAAGTCGACGTGGAGGTAACTCGAGGATGTCCGCAGGGATCCATCAGTGGGCCGTTCATTTGGAACACCATGATGGATGTGCTGCTCCATCGTCTGGAGCCCCTGTGTACATTCAGTGCGTACGCGGACGATCTGCTGGTTCTCGTCGAGGGAAGGTCGAGAGTCGAACTGGAGCGTCGAGGCGAGGAGCTGATGTCCGTCGTGGGAGCTTGGGGAGCAGAGGTCGGAGTTTCGATCTCGACCAGCAAGTCGGCAATAATGCTGTTAAAAGGGAGATTGGCCCGATCGAGGCCGCCCTGGGTACGGTTTGCAGGAGCAAACCTACCCTACGTCAGACAGTACCGGTACCTTGGTATCACAGTTGGCGAGCGGCTGAATTTTCGGCCACACATTGCGGGATTGCGCAAAAAGTTAACTGGAGTCGTCGGAGCATTGAGTCGCGTGCTACGGGTCGACTGGGGATTCAGTCCTCGAGCAAGACGCACCATTTATGCCGGACTCATGGTGCCATGTGCATTGTTTGGTGCCTCGGTATGGTATTCCGTGGCTAGGAGAGAGTCGGTCGCCAGGAGGCGACTCAACTCCTGCCAGAGAGCTATGCTCTTAGGATGCCTTGCGGTATGCCGTACAGTGTCCACCGTGGCACTGCAGGTACTTGCTGGAGCTCCACCCTTGGATCTGGTTGCCATGCGAATGGCAATCAGTTTTAAGGTTAAGCGTGCCCACCCGCTGGAGGAAAGCGATTGGCTGTTCGGTCTAGATGTGGCAAATCTGGACCGGAAACAAATGAAGGCGATGCTGGACGAGCGTATGTGCTGCGAGTGGCAACGCAGATGGGATGACGATGAGCACGGTCGACCGACTCATCAGTTTATCCCGGACGTACGTTTTGTTTTCAGCCGGAGAGACCTAGGATTTGGCCTCCACGCTGGATTTTTGTTGACTGGCCATGGATCGCTGAACGCATTTCTTCATCAGAGAGGTCTTTGTGCGACGCCCGCATGCATATGCGGTGCGGAGTGCGAAGACTGGCAGCACGTTTTAGTTGCCTGCCCACTCTATGTTGATTTGCGAGACCTTGACGGACTTGGTGTAAGAAGGGAAGACATCCGTTGGAACTTTTCCCGGGTCCTGGAGACACCAGAGCAGCTGCAGATGTTGGAGACCTTTGCGAGGGCGACGTTCACAAGGCGGAGAGGGATGCACCAGATGGCGACCACGCAGGATCAACCAGTGCCGGGCCAGTGAGGGCCAAAACTGGAAGCAGTTTGGAACTTGGTCCATACTGCGAGGCTGAACCAGAACGCCTTAATCTGGTAGTAATATGGCATTTATGTCATATTACAAGGTCCAACCAGAGCACCCAATCTGGTAGGCGAGCCCCATATGGAGCAAGCTGATGGATCACCCATTCCATGCGTGTCGTGAGCAAAAATGGTGAGTAGCTTTGGCTGCGAACAGCCGACCAAAGCTGTTAATTTGGTACTACGGGTGGGCTAGTGGCCCTATGCTAGCCCAATGAGGTTGGCCCCCTTGTGGGAGATCGTAGTGGCTGTGGTTTGACACCCGAATGCGGGGAGAGCCTTTGGCTCGGCGTGGAGTTGCGTTATCAACCGGGTGCTGTACCCATAGATCAGCAGAGGTTTTAGATAGGCCTCGCCCTTCGCCAAGGGAAAATATCATGTCCGACAACATGTATTTTATTCGGCACCGATAAGATGTTGCAATTGCAACATCTTTGAGGGGCGCTGGCCGTCGCTTTGTTTCGGCCCACTGTACTATATGTCACATTTGTGACATATTAGAGTACCGTGGTTGTAAACCCCCAAGGGGTACACGCCACGTAAAACAAATTCGACTTAATGTCCCTATCTACTATCTAGCGAAACCACAGCCAAGGGAACGGGCTTGGAATAATTAGCGGGGAAAGAAGACCCTTTTGAGCTTGACTCTAATCTGGCAGTGTAAGGAGACATAAGAGGTGTAGAATAAGTGGGAGATATTTTTCCTTGTGTTTAATATCGTCAATGAAATACCACTACTCTTATTGTTTCCTTACTTACTTGATTAAATGGAACGTGTATCATTTCCTAGCCATTATACGGATATATTTACTATATCTTATGGTATTGGGTTTTGATGCAAGCTTCTTGATCAAAGTATCACGAGTTTGTTATATAATCGCAAACAAATTCTTTAATGAGAGAATGCATTTATGTATTTTCAATTTAAAAATTTTGGTATAACTCCAATTACTCAGGTATGATCCAATTCAAGGACATTGCCAGGTAGGGAGTTTGACTGGGGCGGTACATCTCTCAAATAATAACGGAGGTGTCCCAAGGCCAGCTCAGTGCGGACAGAAACCACACATAGAGCAAAAGGGCAAATGCTGACTTGATCTCGGTGTTCAGTACACACAGGGACAGCAAAAGCTCGGCCTATCGATCCTTTTGGTTTAAAGAGTTTTTAACAAGAGGTGTCAGAAAAGTTACCATAGGGATAACTGGCTTGTGGCGGCCAAGCGTTCATAGCGACGTCGCTTTTTGATCCTTCGATGTCGGCTCTTCCTATCATTGTGAAGCAAAATTCACCAAGCGTTGGATTGTTCACCCATGCAAGGGAACGTGAGCTGGGTTTAGACCGTCGTGAGACAGGTTAGTTTTACCCTACTAATGACAAAACGTTGTTGCGACAGCATTCCTGCGTAGTACGAGAGGAACCGCAGGTACGGACCAATGGCACAATACTTGTTCGAGCGAACAGTGGTATGACGCTACGTCCGTTGGATTATGCCTGAACGCCTCTAAGGTCGTATCCGTGCTGGACTGCAATGATAAATAAGGGGCAATTTGCATTGTATGGCTTCTAAACCATTAAAAGTTTATTTAATAAACGACAATGGATGTGATGCCAATGTTATTTGTAACATAGTAAATTGGGAGGATCTCCGATCACCTGATGCCGCGCTAGTTACTTATTAAAACATTATTTAATACAATGACAAAGCCTAGAATCAATTGTAAACGACTTTTGTAACAGGCAAGGTGTTGTAAGTGGTTGAGCAGCTGCCATACTGCGATCCACTGAAGCTTATCCTTTGCTTGATGATTCGATTTTAGCACATTTTTAATGTGCTATGTAGAGCCCTTACTAACCAAGTAGCCAAACGAATTCTCAGTATTTGTTTAGTTACGCAAAAACACTAACACTATACCAAAAGATAATAAATATATGAAAATAAACAGAAACGTGTCATTGTGGAGATGACATGTTATATGCAATATATGGTTAAGTGAGTTTAACTCTCTTAAGGCGGTAGTTACTAAGACACTTCAACGATTGCTTAAGAAGTCGTCTTTTTAATAGTAACGCAAAAGAACTGATTCCTCAAATTCCTACTGTCCCTAAAATAATAAATTAAATGATGAAAAATATAAACAAATTTTTCACCATATACAATATATGAAAATTAAAATTTACTATGCTTAAGAGAGTTTGACTCTCTAAAGGTAGCCAATTGACTCGTCATTTGTTTAGTGACGCCAAATAATTTATTATTTGGATTTTCTACCAAGTCAGCAAAACAAAGAATATATAAAAATGAAACTAAAATGGCGGTTGTTACTAAGACACTTTAACGATTGCTTAAGAAGTCGTCTTTTTAATAGTAACGCAAAAGAACTGATTCCTCAAATTCCTACTGTCCCTAAAATAATAAATTAAATGATGAAAAATATAAACAAATTTTTCACCATATACAATATATGAAAATTAAAATTTACTATGCTTAAGAGAGTTTGACTCTCTAAAGGTAGCCAATTGACTCGTCATTTGTTTAGTGACGCCAAATAATTTATTATTTGGATTTTCTACCAAGTCAGCAAAACAAAGAATATATAAAAATGAAACTAAAATGGCGGTTGTTACTAAGACACTTTAACGATTGCTTAAGAAGTCGTCTTTTTAATAGTAACGCAAAAGAACTGATTCCTCAAATTCCTACTGTCCCTAAAATAATAAATAAATGATGAAAAATATAAACAAATTTTTCACCATATACAATATATGAAAATTAAAATTTACTATGCTTAAGAGAGTTTGACTATCCACAGGTAGAATTTCTTTAGTGACCAAATAATTTATTATTTGTTTTTACAGTAAAGTTTAAATGACACTACAATATGACAATAGTTCATTAAATATAAATTATATATATATTACTATATGTATATTATACATATGGAAATTGTTCATTAAATTGAATTACACATACAAATAATGAATTTTTGGAATTAAATGACATACAATATGACAATAGTTCATTAAATTAAATTATATATATATTATATATGTATATTATACATATGGAAATTGTTCATTAAATTGAATTAACATTCAAATAATGAATTTTAAATACAATATGACTTTATTTTTTTTTTTTTTTTTTTAATTTTCATTTTGTAAATAGTTCATTAAATTAAATTATATATATATTACTATATGTATATTATACATATGGAAATTGTTCATTAAATTGAATTACACATACAAATAATGAATTTTTTGGAATTAAATGACATACAATATGACAATAGTTCATTAAATTAAATTATATATATATAACTATATGTATATTATACATATGGAATTTGTATCATTAAATTGAATTACACATACAAAAGTTTTCATTAAATGGTAACTTCAAACATATTTGGGCGATATCGAGAAAGCGTGGCACAAAACCTATATAGGTGGTGTGATGTCGAGCATGGTATATTATATGACAATCAAGTACACATCTCAAAGTCATATAATTTTATGCATTATATATCGGCAATGTCTATTTAATTATATATTATTATGAAGTCTTAAGGTATTTTTAAAAATACATATGAAAATTGTTCGTTGAGTGGTACCTTCGAACATATTTGGGCGATTTCGAGAAAGCGTGGCACAAAACCTATATAGGTGGTGTGATGTCGAGCATGGTATATTATATGACAATCAAGTACACATCTCAAAGTCATATAATTTTATGCATTATATATCGGCAATGTCTATTTAATTATATATTATTATGAAGTCTTAAGGTATTTTTAAAAATACATATGAAAATTGTTCGTTGAGTGGTACCTTCGAACATATTTGGGCGATTTCGAGAAAGCGTGGCACAAAACCTATATAGGTGGTGTGATGTCGAGCATGGTATATTATATGACAATCAAGTACACATCTCAAAGTCATATAATTTTATGCATTATATATCGGCAATGTCTATTTAATTATATATTATTATGAAGTCTTAAGGTATTTTTAAAAATACATATGAAAATTGTTTGTTGAGTGGTACCTTCGAACATATTTGGGCGATTTCGAGAAAGCGTGGCACAAAACCTATATAGGTGGTGTGATGTCGAGCATGGTATATTATATGACAATCAAGTACACATCTCAAAGTCATATAATTTTATGCATTATATATCGGCAATGTCTATTTATTTATATATTATTATGAAGTCTTAAGGTATTTTTAAAAATACATATGAAAATTGTTTGTTGAGTGGTACCTTCAAACATTTTTGGGCGATTTTGAGAAAACGTGGCACAAAACCTATTCATAGTGAACAGTTGATGTTCATTAATTGTTTTAGCAATAAGACAATAAACTATTATACATCTATGTACTTTATGTAGAGTGTCGTATTTATACTGTTAAGTCTTGGCGGCGACATTACACATTTAAGATAATGAAAAGACTTGCCAAGTTGTGTATTGAATTAATATACAAATTAAATTGGTTTTGGATTTATCGTTAATATTTTCCCAGGATACTTAAAATAAATTGTGTTTTTCTTAAAACTGTTATTTATTTAAAGTATCCAAATTTTTTTAATATGAACATAAAGATTTATTTAATATACAATATTAACTACCAAAATCTCTATGTTTATAAAATAAAGTCAAGTAAATTATATAAGCAATATTTAATTCTGTTAAAAGAGTTTTCAATAAACAAGAAATGAAAAAAAAAAAAAAAATTTTTTTCGACTTTTACTTAATATATAAGAAACATTATCACATAAATGAAAAACTGAAAAAATTATAAATTTTTTATCAAAATATAAATATTTATTTCAATTTATTTTGAATAAATAAAATTAATGAAAATGTGATTATATATTATGTAAGTGAAAAAATAAAAATATTCTTGAACGAAATTTTTAAATTTATATAAAATTCAATAAACAAAAAAACGAAAATGAATGCTATTAAATAATAGCCATATTCGTAAAATAATAGTACAATCTCTTTTTATATATATTTATTATTTTATTCAAAAATATATTAAATTGTCAAGTATCTTAAAAAATAAATGTCTGATTGTTACATATATATATAAATATATATATATAGCAACCAGTATATTAAACAATAACATTATTCTGGTTGATCCTGCCAGTAGTTATATGCTTGTCTCAAAGATTAAGCCATGCATGTCTAAGTACACACGAATTAAAAGTGAAACCGCAAAAGGCTCATTATATCAGTTATGGTTCCTTAGATCGTTAACAGTTACTTGGATAACTGTGGTAATTCTAGAGCTAATACATGCAATTAAAACACGGACCTTTTGGGACGTGTGCTTTTATTAGGCTAAAACCAAGCGATCATTTGATCGTTATATTGGTTGAACTCTAGATAACATGCAGATCGTATGGTCTTGTACCGACGACAGATCTTTCAAATGTCTGCCCTATCAACTTTTGATGGTAGTATCTAGGACTACCATGGTTGCAACGGGTAACGGGGAATCAGGGTTCGATTCCGGAGAGGGAGCCTGAGAAACGGCTACCACATCTAAGGAAGGCAGCAGGCGCGTAAATTACCCACTCCCAGCTCGGGGAGGTAGTGACGAAAAATAACAATACAGGACTCATATCCGAGGCCCTGTAATTGGAATGAGTACACTTTAAATCCTTTAACAAGGACCAATTGGAGGGCAAGTCTGGTGCCAGCAGCCGCGGTAATTCCAGCTCCAATAGCGTATATTAAAGTTGTTGCGGTTAAAACGTTCGTAGTTGAACTTGTGCTTCATACGGGTAGTACAACTTACAATTGTAGTTAGTACTATACCTTTATGTATGTAAGCGTATTACCGGTGGAGTTCTTATATATAATTAAGTACTTGTATTTTTTTATATATTCCTCCTATTTAAAAACCTGCATTAGTGCTCTTCATCGAGTGTTATTGTGGGCCGGTACAATTACTTTGAACAAATTAGAGTGCTTAAAGCAGGCTTCAAATGCCTGAATATTCTGTGCATGGGATAATGAAATAAGACCTCTGTTCTGCTTTCATTGGTTTTCAGATCAAGAGGTAATGATTAATAGAAGCAGTTTGGGGGCATTAGTATTACGACGCGAGAGGTGAAATTCTTGGACCGTCGTAAGACTAACTTAAGCGAAAGCATTTGCCAAAGATGTTTTCATTAATCAAGAACGAAAGTTAGAGGTTCGAAGGCGATCAGATACCGCCCTAGTTCTAACCATAAACGATGCCAGCTAGCAATTGGGTGTAGCTACTTTTATGGCTCTCTCAGTCGCTTCCCGGGAAACCAAAGCTTTTGGGCTCCGGGGGAAGTATGGTTGCAAAGCTGAAACTTAAAGGAATTGACGGAAGGGCACCACCAGGAGTGGAGCCTGCGGCTTAATTTGACTCAACACGGGAAAACTTACCAGGTCCGAACATAAGTGTGTAAGACAGATTGATAGCTCTTTCTCGAATCTATGGGTGGTGGTGCATGGCCGTTCTTAGTTCGTGGAGTGATTTGTCTGGTTAATTCCGATAACGAACGAGACTCAAATATATTAAATAGATATCTTCAGGATTATGGTGTTGAAGCTTATATTGCCTTCATTCATGGTGGCAGTAAAATGTTTATTGTGTTTGAATGTGTTTATATAAGTGGAGCCGTACCTGTTGGTTTGTCCCATTATAAGGACACTAGCTTCTTAAATGGACAAATTGCGTCTAGCAATAATGAGATTGAGCAATAACAGGTCTGTGATGCCCTTAGATGTCCTGGGCTGCACGCGCGCTACAATGAAAGTATCAACGTGTATTTCCTAGACCGAGAGGTCCGGGTAAACCGCTGAACCACTTTCATGCTTGGGATTGTGAACTGAAACTGTTCACATGAACTTGGAATTCCCAGTAAGTGTGAGTCATTAACTCGCATTGATTACGTCCCTGCCCTTTGTACACACCGCCCGTCGCTACTACCGATTGAATTATTTAGTGAGGTCTCCGGACGTGATCACTGTGACGCCTTGCGTGTTACGGTTGTTTCGCAAAAGTTGACCGAACTTGATTATTTAGAGGAAGTAAAAGTCGTAACAAGGTTTCCGTAGGTGAACCTGCGGAAGGATCATTATTGTACGTTCCAACCGTTATTAAATAATATATACCAAATTTTAATATGAAAAATAAAAATTAAATTAACGATGAGTAAATACAACATAACAAAATATAAATAGTTAAATAATATGTGGCGGTTATTTAATATTATATATACAGATATATATGTACTTCCTATACATATATATATGAAATGAAAATACCTTAATTTACCATCGGAAATTGAAGTTTTTATTTTTCAGCGTGTATATGTACCACAATGTACACGCGTTGCGTAATGTATTGCTTATCCTAGTTATATGCATACATTGGTTAAAGCAACAACCCAAAAATACAATGTAAAATAAAAATTAAATTGACGATGAGTAAATACAACATAACAAAATATAAATAGTTAAATAATATGTGGCGGTTATTTAATATTATTTACAGTATATATTCTTTATACATATATATATGAAATGAAAATACCTTAATTTACCATCGGAAATTGATTTTTATTTTTGCGTGTATATGTACCACAATGTACATTGCGTATGTTTGCTTTCCTAGTTTATGCTACTTGGTTAAAGCAACAACCCAAAAAAAAAATGTAAAAAAAAAAATTAATTGTTAATCTAAAAAATTAAAAGTTAAATAATATGTGGCGGTTATTTAATATTATATATACAGATATATATGTACTTCCTATACATATATATATGAAATGAAAATACCTTAATTTACCATCGGAAATTGAAGTTTTTATTTTTCAGCGTGTATATGTACCACAATGTACACGCGTTGCGTAATGTATTGCTTATCCTAGTTATATGCATACATTGGTTAAAGCAACACCCCAAAAATACAATGTTGTACCTGTTATTAAGGTTAACGTTTTACATATGTCGATCGTCTACTACGATATTGGTAAAATCTCAATCTATGTTAAATAATTTGTATTCAATCAATTATGTAAAACTAAGACATTTCGCAGCATTATATTGGGTTAAATTTTTATTGAAGGAATTGATATATGCCAGAAAAATGGTGTATTTTTAATTTCTTTCAATAAATATTTTATTGACGTAATGAAATAAAAACATTAATTAATCACTCTAAGCGGTGGATCACTCGGCTCATGGGTCGATGAAGAACGCAGCAAACTGTGCGTCATCGTGTGAACTGCAGGACACATGAACATCGACATTTTGAACGCATATCGCAGTCCATGCTGTTATAGTACTTTAATTTATTTTAGAGTGCTGCTTGGACTACATATGGTTGAGGGTTGTAAGACTATGCTCAATAAGTTGTTTTAATATTTAATGAAATGTTAAAACATATGTTATATTATTGGTGATTTAGACATTAAATTATCATAATATTAATAATGAATGAAACACATTGCCTCTCAAGTATGAGAAAAAAGAAGATGTATATTAAATTCATTTTCAAATTTAATAATACTGAGGAATGTCTAGCATAAAAAGAATTTAATTTTTTTTCATCTAGAATTGCCTCTTATTAATGGTTTGTAATGAATAAATAAAAAGTCATTATTATTATTCTTCACATATTAAAGATAACTAAATGGTTTCAATATATTAAAAAAAAATATATTTTTTTGTGTGTATATACAACCTCAACTCATATGGGACTACCCCCTGAATTTAAGCATATTAATTAGGGGAGGAAAAGAAACTAACAAGGATTTTCTTAGTAGCGGCGAGCGAAAAGAAAATAGTTCAGCACTAAGTCACTTTGTCTTTATGGCAAATGTGAGATGCAGTGTATGGAACATCAATATTCTAGTATGAGAAATTAATGATTTAAGTCCTTCTTAAATGAGGCCATTTACCCATAGAGGGTGCCAGGCCCGTATAACGTTAATGATTACTAGATGGTGTTTCCAAAGAGTCGTGTTGCTTGATAGTGCAGCACTAAGTGGGTGGTAAACTCCATCTAAAACTAAATATAACCATGAGACCGATAGTAAACAAGTACCGTGAGGGAAAGTTGAAAAGAACTCTGAATAGAGAGTTAAATAGTACGTGAAACTGCTTAGAGGTTAAGCCCGATGAACCTGAATATCCGTTATGGAAAATTCATCATTATAATTGTAATATTTAAATAATATTATAATAATAGTGTGCATTTTTTCCATATAAGGACATTGTAATCTATTAACATAAACCAAATTTATCATAAAATATGAATTATAGTTTATTTAAATTATTTTGCTTGCAATTTAACATAAAATAAATGTCATTAATTTGATAAAGTGTTGATAGATTTATATGAATACAGTGCGTTAATTTTTTTAAAATTATATAATAGCATGATTATCATTGATTTTCTATGTTTATTATATGCACTTGTATGATTAACAATGCGAAAGATTCAGGATACCTTCGGGACCCGTCTTGAAACACGGACCAAGGAGTCTAACATATGTGCAAGTTATTGGGATATAAACCTAATAGCGTAATTAACTTGACTAATAATGGGATTAGTTTTTTAGCTATTTATAGTTAATTAACACAATCCCGGGGCGTTCTAAAAAGTTATGTGTAATGATATTTATATTATTTATACCTCTAACTAGAACGTACCTTGAGCATATATGCTGTGACCCGAAAGATGGTGAACTATACTTGATCAGGTTGAAGTCAGGGGAAACCCTGATGGAAGACCGAAACAGTTCTGACGTGCAAATCGATTGTCAGAATTGAGTATAGGGGCGAAAGACCAATCGAACCATCTAGTAGCTGGTTCCTTCCGAAGTTTCCCTCAGGATAGCTGGTGCATTTAAATATTATATAAAATAATCTTATCTGGTAAAGCGAATGATTAGAGGCCTTAGGGTCGAAACGATCTTAACCTATTCTCAAACTTTAAATGGGTAAGAACCTTAACTTTCTTGATATGAAGTTTAAGGTTATGATATAATGTGCCCAGTGGGCCACTTTTGGTAAGCAGAACTGGCGCTGTGGGATGAACCAAACGTAATGTTACGGTGCCCAAATTAACAACTTATACAGAAACCATGAAAGGCGTTGGTTGCTTAAAACAGCAGGACGGTGATCATGGAAGTCGAAATCCGCTAAGGAGTGTGTAACAACTCACCTGCCGAAGCAACTAGCCCTTAAAATGGATGGCGCTTAAGTTGTATACCTATACATTACCGCTAAAGTAGATGATTTATATTATTTAATAATGTAAATTTTGAAACTTTAGTGAGTAGGAAGGTACAATGGTGTGCTTAGAAGTGTTTGGCGTAAGCCTGCATGGAGCCGTCATTGGTACAGATCTTGGTGGTAGTAGCAAATAATCGAATGAGACCTTGGAGGACTGAAGTGGAGAAGGGTTTCGTGTGAACAGTGGTTGATCACGAGTTAGTCGGTCCTAAGTTCAAGGCGAAAGCCGAAAATTTTCAAGTTAATAAAGTCATATTAATATAAATAATGGAAATTAAAACACTTGAATAATTTTGAACGAAAGGGAATACGGTTCCAATTCCGTAACCTGTTGAGTATCCGTTTGTTATTAAATATGGGCCTCGTGCTCATCCTGGCAACAGGAACGACCATAAAGAAGCCGTCGAGAGGTATCGGAAGAGTTTTCTTTTCTGTTTTATAGCCGTACTACCATGGAAGTCTTTCGCAGAGAGATATGGTAGATGGGCTAGAAGAGCATGACATATACTGTTGTGTCGATATTTTCTCCTCGGACCTTGAAAATTTATGGTGGGGATACGCAAACTTCTCAACAGGCCGTACCAATATCCGCAGCTGGTCTCCAAGGTGAAGAGTCTCTAGTCGATAGAATAATGTAGGTAAGGGAAGTCGGCAAATTAGATCCGTAACTTCGGGATAAGGATTGGCTCTGAAGATTGAGATAGTCGGGCTTGATTGGGAAACAATAACATGGTTTATGTGCTCGTTCTGGGTAAATAGAGTTTCTATCATTTATGATAGTTATTTGTTCCCCGGATAGTTTAGTTACGTAGCCAATTGTGGAACTTTCTTGCTAAAATTTCTAAGAATACTAATTAATTTTAATTAGTTCTTTTAAATTAGAACGATTATCAATTAACAATCAATTCAGAACTGGCACGGACTTGGGGAATCCGACTGTCTAATTAAAACAAAGCATTGTGATGGCCCTAGCGGGTGTTGACACAATGTGATTTCTGCCCAGTGCTCTGAATGTCAAAGTGAAGAAATTCAAGTAAGCGCGGGTCAACGGCGGGAGTAACTATGACTCTCTTAAGGTAGCCAAATGCCTCGTCATCTAATTAGTGACGCGCATGAATGGATTAACGAGATTCCTACTGTCCCTATCTACTCAGTCTGAGTTTGACAGCCGAGCTGAACGGACGTGTTTCTGAAGTGAAAATTGTGAATCAGACTAAAAACATTTGGAAATTAATAATTAAACAATTATTGCAGAAAGTAAAATAGTGAATCAGTGATTTAACCACAGACCAAGGGACGAAGAATCCAGTGGTAAAGCGGCAAATTGTGTGCGAAGTAAAATTATTAAATAAAAAGAGAAAATAAAAACTGAAATTGCAAAGGTTGCTGAGATAAAAATTTAAACGAGAAAATAAAAGTGAAGTGGCAAAGGTTGCTGAGACGAAAAAAAAAGGGCTTGTATCGATTACTTTATAGTATCGATTTCAAGTGACGAGAAAATATCGATTGTAAGTGACAATTTATTGATATAAAATATCGATTTAAGTTGATTCAAAATTGTTGACAACTATAAATTGGGAAATTTATTAAATTGACGGGATGGAAACCCGCTGTGGAAGTGCAGCCAGCATGATGACAGTATTTGAATCTGGCGACGATTCAATTTTTGAATCAGGTGCGGAATCATCGGTTTTGCTTCAGTCGACGCCGCCGGGAGCCGCAAAAAGGGGCGGAAAATTAGGGATCGAATAGTATCGATGCCGGATACATTGCTTGGTGAGCCAACGGACGCCAAGAGGGCAGCGTTGGATCCCAACTTCCTGAAGCCCGCCAAGCCGGTTAAGCGAAAGGCTTCGGTTGCCGCTGCTGTCGCCTCTGTGGTTGCTGATGACAGTGCGGTTGATGATGATGCTGCTGGTATTCCACATTGCCCAGCGTGGCGCATTGTGGCCGGAGGAACGTCGGCAATTTTGGCAGAAATTTCTGCGGCTGGAGAAGGTACCCGCAATGCCATTGTGGGCGTTGGTCCAAGGGCTGCAAGGGAGATTTCGTTGGCCATTAAGCGTCTGGAGGAACTGGCCATGGCCTTGGCCATAAGAAACGCGCTTCTAGAAAGCTACTCAGGCGGAACACCCGCACCCACGCCGCCTGCTGGAACTAATCATGCTGCATACCCCACTGCCACCACCAATGCTGCTGCCGCTGTCCCCGTTCTCGGAGTGCCGATCCCCGCCCCACGGTTCAACAAGCCAGTTGAGACGTGGTCCGCGGTGGTAACGAGTCAGGACCCGAACGTGTCCAGTAAGCAAGTGGCTGAGCGGGTGATGAAGGAAGTCGCACCAACGCTGGGAGTGCGTGTTCACGAGGTACGTGAGCTGAAGCGTGGCGGAGCTGTAATCCGTACACCGTCGGTGAACGAGATGAAGCGCGTGGTGGCGAACAAGAAGTTCGCAGAGGTTGGATTAAAGGTCCAACAGAGTAAGGGATTTAGACCAAAGATCACAGTGTTTGACGTGGACACGAGCATCGTCCCGGAGACGTTCATGGAGGAGCTGTTTAGCAACAATTTTCAAGAACAGATGACGGAAGCTATGTTCAAGAAAGCGGTGCACCTGGAGACGAAGCCTTGGTCCGTCACTGACGGCACCAGCGTTAACCTGACGCTGGAAGTGGACGAAAAAGCGTTGGCCATACTTGAGCAAACCGGGAGGGTCTACATCAAGTGGTTTTCATACCGCTGCCGATCGCTTGTCCGTACCTATGCTTGTCATAGGTGCGTCGGATTTGACCACAAGGTGTCCCAGTGTCGCCTCAAGCAGGACGTGTGTCGCCAGTGTGGACAAACTGGCCACGTTGCAGCGAAATGCGGTAATCCGGTGGACTGCCGGAATTGCCGCTTCAAGGGGCTACCCTCAGGGCATCTGATGCTCTCGGGATCGTGCCCGATATATGGTGCGGTGTTGGCGAGGGTGCAGGCCAGACATTAAGATGTTTGGTCTCATCCAAGGCAACTGTGGACGGGGCCGCGTTGCGTGCATCGATATTGGTGTACGTATGCGTGATTCCGGCCACCCCTTTGCGCTGCTGCAGGAGCCCTACACAGACGAGGAAGGCCGTATTACTGGATTCCCAGCTGGGATGAGAGTTTATGGTAGCCGGATCTTCGAGGGACGCAGGAGAAACGCTGCCGTCATCGTCGACGACCCAGATGCCATCTGCCTACCAGTTGAGTCGCTAATCACCGAGTATGGAGTATGCGTGAGGGTCACAGGTGAATTTGGCTCATTTTACCTGACCTCGCTGTACTGCCATGCAAATGTTGAATTGACAACGACGTACTTTCCGTATATGGATGCCGTACTGCTACTGGCGAGCAGTACTCCGGTCATCCTCTGCCTAGATGCGAATGCTGTATCCCCTATGTGGTTCAGTAAACGTCACGATAGTTTTCGTGGCCAGCCGAACTACGGACGGGGTGAGCAGCTGGAGGATTGGATTCTCGGAAGCCGAGCCGGAGTTCTTAATCAATTCAGCGAGGTGTACACGTTCGACAATCGCTGCGGACGGAGCGATATTGACGTAACATTAGTCAGTGAAGCAGCGTCTACGTGGGCCACGTACGACTGGAGTGTGGACGAGTGGGAGATGAGCGATCACAACATCATTACCGTTGCTGTATCGCCTTCCCCAGACGCAGTTGAGAGCACATATGCTCCTGTGCCGTCCTGGAAACTCACCAATGCAAACTGGCGAATGTTTGACTCTGAACTGGTAGAGGAAGTTTTGGAGCACCTTCCCTTGGAGCACATCAGGAATTCGCCGTTGGACTCCTCAGTGTCTGCGCTCCGTCTCATTGTACAGTCCGTGTGCAATAGGGTATTGGGCTGCAGGCCGTCGAGAGCTGTGGGAAAGGTAAAGTGGTGGAGCACGGAACTAAGTACCAAACGCCGGGAGGTCAGGAGACTGAGGCGAAAGCTCCAGGATGCTCGGCGTAGAGGCCATGACTCTGCGCAGCTTCTGGCAACTCATCTGCGGACAGCCGTCCGCGAGTTTAAGAAGCTCATCCTGAAGACGAAAGAGGAACACTGGCGAAACTTCGTTGGAAACCACAGGGATGACCCATGGGAGCATGTCTACAAAATATGCCGGGGACGAAAGCGATCCACAGATCTGAAATGCCTTCGGTCGGATGGCAGGCTGGTCGTAACATGGCACGACTGCGCGAGTCTCCTCCTCCGTAACTTCTTTCCAGTTGCGGAAGCGAGTGATGACATTGTGATTTCGGCCGAAACTGCACCGTCTCTCGAAGCCTTCGAGGTCGGAGCATGTGTCGCCCGGTTGAAGAGCAGGCGCTCTCCCGGATTGGATGGCATTACAGGTGGTATCTGCAAGGCAGTGTGGCGTGCTATTCCCGAGCACATCATGGCGTTGCTTTCCCGCTGTGTTGCAGAGGGATATTTTCCCCTTGAGTGGAAGTGCCCTCGTGTAGTGGCGCTACTCAAGGGCCCCGACAAGGATGGGAGTGACCCAGCTTCCTATCGGGGTATCTGCTTGCTGCCAGTATTTGGCAAAGTGCTGGAGGGAATCATGGTGAATCGGATGAAGGAGGTGCTTCCGGATGGAAATAGATGGCAATTCGGCTTTCGACCTGGACGTTGTGTGGAGGATGCTTGGAGTCATGTTAAGACCACCGTTGCCGCCAGCCAGGCGGTATATGTGTTGGGACTTTTCATCGACTTCAAAGGCGCCTTCGACAACATTGAGTGGAGTGCTGTAATGCGCCGCTTAATCGACGTGGGATGCCAGGAAGCCAGCTTGTGGAGAAGCTTCTTCTGTGGTAGGAGAGCCAGGATGACCAGCAGATTCGGAGAAGTCGACGTGGAGGTAACTCGAGGATGTCCGCAGGGATCCATCAGTGGGCCGTTCATTTGGAACACCATGATGGATGTGCTGCTCCATCGTCTGGAGCCCCTGTGTACATTCAGTGCGTACGCGGACGATCTGCTGGTTCTCGTCGAGGGAAGGTCGAGAGTCGAACTGGAGCGTCGAGGCGAGGAGCTGATGTCCGTCGTGGGAGCTTGGGGAGCAGAGGTCGGAGTTTCGATCTCGACCAGCAAGTCGGCAATAATGCTGTTGAAAGGGAGATTGGCCCGATCGAGGCCGCCCTGGGTACGGTTTGCAGGAGCAAACCTACCCTACGTCAGACAGTACCGGTACCTTGGTATCACAGTTGGCGAGCGGCTGAATTTTCGGCCACACATTGCGGGATTGCGCAAAAAGTTAACTGGAGTCGTCGGAGCATTGAGTCGCGTGCTACGGGTCGACTGGGGATTCAGTCCTCGAGCAAGACGCACCATTTATGCCGGACTCATGGTGCCATGTGCATTGTTTGGTGCCTCGGTATGGTATTCCGTGGCTAGGAGAGAGTCGGTCGCCAGGAGGCGACTCAACTCCTGCCAGAGAGCTATGCTCTTAGGATGCCTTGCGGTATGCCGTACAGTGTCCACCGTGGCACTGCAGGTACTTGCTGGAGCTCCACCCTTGGATCTGGTTGCCATGCGAATGGCAATCAGTTTTAAGGTTAAGCGTGCCCACCCGCTGGAGGAAAGCGATTGGCTGTTCGGTCTAGATGTGGCAAATCTGGACCGGAAACAAATGAAGGCGATGCTGGACGAGCGTATGTGCTGCGAGTGGCAACGCAGATGGGATGACGATGAGCACGGTCGACCGACTCATCAGTTTATCCCGGACGTACGTTTTGTTTTCAGCCGGAGAGACCTAGGATTTGGCCTCCACGCTGGATTTTTGTTGACTGGCCATGGATCGCTGAACGCATTTCTTCATCAGAGAGGTCTTTGTGCGACGCCCGCATGCATATGCGGTGCGGAGTGCGAAGACTGGCAGCACGTTTTAGTTGCCTGCCCACTCTATGTTGATTTGCGAGACCTTGACGGACTTGGTGTAAGAAGGGAAGACATCCGTTGGAACTTTTCCCGGGTCCTGGAGACACCAGAGCAGCTGCAGATGTTGGAGACCTTTGCGAGGGCGACGTTCACAAGGCGGAGAGGGTTGCACCAGATGGCGACCACGCAGGATCAACCAGTGCCGGGCCAATGAGGGCCAAAACTGGAAGCAGTTTGGAACTTGGTCCATACTGCGAGGCTGAACCAGAACGCCTTAATCTGGTAGTAATATGGCATTTATGTCATATCACAAGGTCCAACCAGAGCACCCAATCTGGTAGGCGAGCCCCGAATGGAGCAAGCTGATGGATCACCCATTCCATGCGTGTCGTGAGCAAAAATGGTGAGTAGCTTTAGCTGCGAACAGCCGACCAAAGCTGTTAATTTGGTACTACGGGTGGGCTAGTGGCCCTATGCTAGCCCAATGAGGTTGGCCCCCTTGTGGGAGATCGTAGTGGCTGTGGTTTGACACCCGAATGCGGGGAGAGCCTTTGGCTCGGCGTGGAGTTGCGTTATCAACCGGGTGCTGTACCCATAGATCAGCAGAGGTTTTAGATAGGCCTCGCCCTTCGCCAAGGGAAAATATCATGTCCGACAACATGTATTTTATTCGGCACCGATAAGATGTTGCAATTGCAACATCTTTGAGGGGCGCTGGCCGTCGCTTTGTTTCGGCCCACTGTACTATATGTCACATTTGTGACATATTAGAGTACCGTGGTTGTAAACCCCCAAGGGGTACACGCCACGTAAAACAAATTCGACTTAATGTCCCTATCTACTCAGTCTGAGTTTGACAGTCGTGGTGAACGGACGTGGTCTCGGAATATAAATCGCGAATCGCGTAACAAAAGAAAACCGAAAACAGTGGAAAAAACCCAGACGCAAAAGCACGTGCGCGGTAAACGGTAAATTGTTTACCAAACAAAACAAGTGGATTAGCCGTCGGAGTAACGGGAACTTGTTTACAAGTTTACTTGCTTGTGTGTTCGTGTGTGTGTGTGTATTAGTGTACACAAAAACATTAATGAGCGGCATTAAAAGCCGTTGTGGGAGCACCACCAGCATGGTGAGTGTTTCCACGGTTGCGGAGTCGGGAGAGGACTCCATAATAGAGTCTGGGGCCGAATCGTCGGTAAGCGCCGCTGGTTCAGTCGCCGCCGCCGGGTGTCGGAAGAAGGGGCGCAAGGCAAAAGGCCGCACAGTGTCGGTGCCGGACCTGATGCTAAGCGAGCCGTCGGTTGCTAAGAGGGTAGCGTTGGACAGCGTGTCCATGCCCTCCGTTGCCCCCGTCGACCGCGCGTTCGTGAAGCCGGCCATGCCGGTTAAGCGGAAAGCCACCGCCGCCGACGCCGACGCTACCGTCGCCGCTACCGTTGCTGAAGCCGTTGCCGCCGACGTCTCCATTGACAGCGCAGTCGCTGTTGTCCCGCAATGCCCAGCATGGCGCATTGTGGCTGGTGGAACGTCGGCCATTCTGGCTGAGATTTCTGCTGCTGGAGAGGGTACCCGCAATGCCATTGTGGGTATCGACTCAAAGGCTGCAAAAGAAATTTCTGCGGCAATTAAACGCCTGGAGGAGCTGGCCATGTCTCTGGCCGTAAGGAACGCCCTTCTTGAGACCCTCTCGGGCGGACCGCCCGCACCCCCGCCGCCTGCTCCCGCAGCCACCTTGTATGCCCACCAAGTTGCATACCCCGCTGCCACCACCACCGCTGCTGCCGCTGTCCCCGTCCCCGGAGTGCCGATCCCCGCCCCGCGGTTCAACAAGCCAGTTGAAACGTGGTCCGCGGTGGTCACGAGTCGGGACCCGAGCGTGTCCAGCAAGCAAGTGGCCGAGCGGGTAATGAAGGAAGTCGCACCAACGCTGGGAGTGCGTGTCCACGAGGTGCGTGAGCTGAAGCGCGGCGGAGCTGTAATCCGTACACCGTCGGTGAACGAGATGAAGCGCGTGGTGGCGAACAAGAAGTTCGCAGAGGTTGGACTTAAAGTCCAACAGAGCAAGGGTGTGAGGCCAAAGGTGACGGTGTTCGACGTGGACACGAGCATCGTCCCGGAGATGTTTATGGAGGAGCTGTTCTCCAACAATTTTCAGGAGCAGATGACGGAAGCTATGTTCAAGAAAGCGGTGCACCTGGAGACGAAGCCTTGGTCCGTCACTGACGGCACCAGCGTTAACCTGACGCTGGAAGTGGACGAAAAAGCGTTGGCCATACTTGAGCAAACCGGGAGGGTCTACATCAAGTGGTTTTCATACCGCTGCCGATCGCTTGTCCGTACCTATGCTTGTCATAGGTGCGTCGGATTTGACCACAAGGTGTCCCAGTGTCGCCTCAAGCAGGACGTGTGTCGCCAGTGTGGACAAACTGGCCACGTTGCAGCGAAATGCGGTAATCCGGTGGACTGCCGGAATTGCCGCTTCAAGGGGCTACCCTCAGGGCATCTGATGCTCTCGGGATCGTGCCCGATATATGGTGCGGTGTTGGCGAGGGTGCAGGCCAGACATTAAGATGTTTGGTCTCATCCAAGCCAACTGTGGACGGGGCCGCGTTGCGAGATTTGCGAGACCTTGACGGACTTGGTGTGAGAAGGGAAGACATCCGTTGGAACTTTTCCCGGGTCCTGGAGACACCAGAGCAGCTGCAGATGTTGGAGACCTTTGCGAGGGCGACGTTCACAAGGCGGAGAGGGTTGCACCAGATGGCGACCACGCAGGATCAACCAGTGCCGGGCCAATGAGGGCCAAAACTGGAAGCAGTTTGGAACTTGGTCCATACTGCGAGGCTGAACCAGAACGCCTTAATCTGGTAGTAATATGGCATTTATGTCATATCACAAGGTCCAACCAGAGCACCCAATCTGGTAGGCGAGCTCCGAATGGAGCAAGCTGATGGATCACCCATTCCATGCGTGTCGTGAGCAAAAATGGTGAGTAGCTTTAGCTGCGAACAGCCGACCAAAGCTGTTAATTTGGTACTACGGGTGGGCTAGTGGCCCTTTGCTAGCCCAATGAGGTTGGCCCCCTTGTGGGAGATCGTAGTGGCTGTGGTTTGACACCCGAATGCGGGGAGAGCCTTTGGCTCGGCGTGGAGTTGCGTTATCAACCGGGTGCTGTACCCATAGATCAGCAGAGGTTTTAGATAGGCCTCGCCCTTCGCCAAGGGAAAATATCATGTCCGACAACATGTATTTTATTCGGCACCGATAAGATGTTGCAATTGCAACATCTTTGAGGGGCGCTGGCCGTCGCTTTGTTTCGGCCCACTGTACTATATGTCACATTTGTGACATATTAGAGTACCGTGGTTGTAAACCCCCAAAGGGGTACACGCCACGTAAAACAAATTCGACTTAATGTCCCTATCTACTCAGTCTGAGTTTGACAGCCGAGCTGAACGGACGTGTTTCTGAAGTGAAAATTGTGAATCAGACTAAAAACATTTGGAAATTAATAATTAAACAATTATTGCAGAAAGTGGAATAGTGAATCAGTGATTTAACCACAGACCAAGGGACGAAAAATCCAGTGGTAAAGCAGCAAATTGTGTGCGAAGTAAAATTATTAAATAAAAAGAGAAAATAAAAACTGAAATTGCAAAGGTTGCTGAGATAAAAATTTAAACGAGAAAATAAAAGTGAAGTGGCAAAGGTTGCTGAGACGAAAAAAGGGCTTGTATCGATTACTTTATAGTATCGATTTCAAGTGACGAGAAAATATCGATTGTAAGTGACAATTTATTGATATAAAATATCGATTTAAGTTGATTCAAAATTGTTGACAACTATAAATTGGGAAAATTATTAAATTGACGGGATGGAAACCCGCTGTGGAAGTGCAGCCAGCATGATGACAGTATTTGAATCTGGCGACGATTCAATTTTTGAATCAGGTGCGGAATCATCGGTGAGTATTGCTGCTTCAGTCGACGCCGCCGGGAGCCGCAAAAAGGGGCGGAAAATTAGGGATCGAATAGTATCGATGCCGGATCCATTGCTTGGTGAGCCAACGGACGCCAAGAGGGCAGCGTTGGATCCCAAGTTCCTGAAGCCCGCCAAGCCGGTTAAGCGAAAGGCTTCGGTTGCCGCTGCTGTCGCCTCTGTGGTTGCTGATGACAGTGCGGTTGATGATGATGCTGCTGGTATTCCACATTGCCCAGCGTGGCGCATTGTGGCCGGAGGAACGTCGGCAATTTTGGCAGAAATTTCTGCGGCTGGAGAAGGCACCCGCAATGCCATTGTGGGCGTTGGTCCAAGGGCTGCAAGGGAGATTTCGTTGGCCATTAAGCGTCTGGAGGAACTGGCCATGGCCTTGGCCATAAGAAACGCGCTTCTAGAAAGCAACTCAGGCGGAACACCCGCACCCACGCCGCCTGCTGGAACTAATCATGTTGCATACCCCACTGCCACCACCAATGCTGCTGCCGCTGTCCCCGTTCTCGGAGTGCCGATCCCCGCCCCACGGTTCAACAAGCCAGTTGAGACGTGGTCCGCGGTGGTAACGAGTCAGGACCCGAACGTGTCCAGTAAGCAAGTGGCTGAGCGGGTGATGAAGGAAGTCGCACCAACGCTGGGAGTGCGTGTTCACGAGGTACGTGAGCTGAAGCGTGGCGGAGCTGTAATCCGTACACCGTCGGTGAACGAGATGAAGCGCGTGGTGGCGAACAAGAAGTTCGCAGAGGTTGGATTAAAGGTCCAACAGAGTAAGGGATTTAGACCAAAGATCACAGTGTTTGACGTGGACACGAGCATCGTCCCGGAGACGTTCATGGAGGAGCTGTTTTGCAACAATTTTCAAGAACAGATGACGGAAGCTATGTTCAAGAAAGCGGTGCACCTGGAGACGAAGCCTTGGTCCGTCACTGATGGCGCCAGCGTTAACCTGACGCTGGATGTGGACGAAAAAGCGTTGGCCATACTTGAGCAGACCGGGAGGGTCTACATCAAGTGCGTCGGATTTGACCACAAGGTGTCCCAGTGTCGCCTCAAGCAGGACGTGTGTCGCCAGTGTGGACAAACTGGCCACGTTGCAGCGAAATGCGGTAATCCGGTGGACTGCCGGAATTGCCGCTTCAAGGGGCTACCCTCAGGGCATCTGATGCTCTCGGGATCGTGCCCGATATATGGTGCGGTGTTGGCGAGGGTGCAGGCCAGACATTAAGATGTTTGGTCTCATCCAAGCCAACTGTGGTCGGGGCCGCGTTGCGTGCATCGATATTGGTGTACGTATGCGTGGTTCCGGCCACCCCTTTGCGCTGCTGCAGGAGCCCTACACAGACGAGGAAGGCCGTATTACTGGATTCCCAGCTGGGATGAGAGTTTATGGTAGCCGGATCTTCGAGGGACGCAGGAGAAACGCTGCCGTCATCGTCGACGACCCAGATGCCATCTGCCTACCAGTTGAGTCGCTAATCACCGAGTATGGAGTATGCGTGAGGGTCACAGGTGAATTTGGCTCATTTTACCTGACCTCGCTGTACTGCCATACAAATGTTGAATTGACAACGACGTACTTTCCGTATATGGATGCCGTACTGCTACTGGCGAGCAGTACTCCGGTCATCCTCTGCCTAGATGCGAATGCTGTATCCCCTATGTGGTTCAGTAAACGTCACGATAGTTTTCGTGGCCAGCCGAACTACGGACGGGGTGAGCAGCTGGAGGATTGGATTCTCGGAAGCCGAGCCGGAGTTCTTAATCAATTCAGCGAGGTGTACACGTTCGACAATCGCTGCGGACGGAGCGATATTGACGTAACATTAGTCAGTGAAGCAGCGTCTACGTGGGCCACGTACGACTGGAGTGTGGACGAGTGGGAGATGAGCGATCACAACATCATTACCGTTGCTGTATCGCCTTCCCCAGACGCAGTTGAGAGCACATATGCTCCTGTGCCGTCCTGGAAACTCACCAATGCAAACTGGCGAATGTTTGACTCTGAACTGGTAGAGGAAGTTTTGGAGCACCTTCCCTTGGAGCACATCAGGAATTCGCCGTTGGACTCCTCAGTGTCTGCGCTCCGTCTTATTGTACAGTCCGTGTGCAATAGGGTATTGGGCTGCAGGCCGTCGAGAGCTGTGGGAAAGGTAAAGTGGTGGAGCACGGAACTAAGTACCAAACGCCGGGAGGTCAGGAGACTGAGGCGAAAGCTCCAGGATGCTCGGCGTAGAGGCCATGACTGAGTTTAAGAAGCTCATCCTGAAGACGAAAGAGGAACACTGGCGAAACTTCGTTGGAAACCACAGGGATGACCCATGGGAGCATGTCTACAAAATATGCCGGGGACGAAAGCGATCCACAGATCTGAAATGCCTTCGGTCGGATGGCAGGCTGGTCGTAACATGGCACGACTGCGCGAGTCTCCTCCTCCGTAACTTCTTTCCAGTTGCGGAAGCGAGTGATGACATTGTCATTTCGGCCGAAACTGCACCGTCTCTCGAAGCCTTCGAGGTCGGAGCATGTGTCGCCCGGTTGAAGAGCAGGCGCTCTCCCGGATTGGATGGCATTACAGGTGGTATCTGCAAGGCAGTGTGGCGTGCTATTCCCGAGCACATCATGGCGTTGCTTTCCCGCTGTGTTGCAGAGGGATATTTTCCCCTTGAGTGGAAGTGCCCTCGTGTAGTGGCGCTACTCAAGGGCCCCGACAAGGATGGGAGTGACCCAGCTTCCTATCGGGGTATCTGCTTGCTGCCAGTATTTGGCAAAGTGCTGGAGGGAATCATGGTGAATCGGATGAAGGAGGTGCTTCCGGATGGAAATAGATGGCAATTCGGCTTTCGACCTGGACGTTGTGTGGAGGATGCTTGGAATCATGTTAAGACCACCGTTGCCGCCAGCCAGGCGGTATATGTGTTGGGACTTTTCATCGACTTCAAAGGCGCCTTCGACAACATTGAGTGGAGTGCTGTAATGCGCCGCTTAATCGACGTGGGATGCCAGGAAGCCAGCTTGTGGAGAAGCTTCTTCTGTGGTAGGAGAGCCAGGATGACCAGCAGATTCGGAGAAGTCGACGTGGAGGTAACTCGAGGATGTCCGCAGGGATCCATCAGTGGGCCGTTCATTTGGAACACCATGATGGATGTGCTGCTCCATCGTCTGGAGCCCCTGTGTACATTCAGTGCGTACGCGGACGATCTGCTGGTTCTCGTCGAGGGAAGGTCGAGAGTCGAACTGGAGCGTCGAGGCGAGGAGCTGATGTCCGTCGTGGGAGCTTGGGGAGCAGAGGTCGGAGTTTCGATCTCGACCAGCAAGTCGGCAATAATGCTGTTAAAAGGGAGATTGGCCCGATCGAGGCCGCCCTGGGTACGGTTTGCAGGAGCAAACCTACCCTACGTCAGACAGTACCGGTACCTTGGTATCACAGTTGGCGAGCGGCTGAATTTTCGGCCACACATTGCGGGATTGCGCAAAAAGTTAACTGGAGTCGTCGGAGCATTGAGTCGCGTGCTACGGGTCGACTGGGGATTCAGTCCTCGAGCAAGACGCACCATTTATGCCGGACTCATGGTGCCATGTGCATTGTTTGGTGCCTCGGTATGGTATTCCGTGGCTAGGAGAGAGTCGGTCGCCAGGAGGCGACTCAACTCCTGCCAGAGAGCTATGCTCTTAGGATGCCTTGCGGTATGCCGTACAGTGTCCACCGTGGCACTGCAGGTACTTGCTGGAGCTCCACCCTTGGATCTGGTTGCCATGCGAATGGCAATCAGTTTTAAGGTTAAGCGTGCCCACCCGCTGGAGGAAAGCGATTGGCTGTTCGGTCTAGATGTGGCAAATCTGGACCGGAAACAAATGAAGGCGATGCTGGACGAGCGTATGTGCTGCGAGTGGCAACGCAGATGGGATGACGATGAGCACGGTCGACCGACTCATCAGTTTATCCCGGACGTACGTTTTGTTTTCAGCCGGAGAGACCTAGGATTTGGCCTCCACGCTGGATTTTTGTTGACTGGCCATGGATCGCTGAACGCATTTCTTCATCAGAGAGGTCTTTGTGCGACGCCCGCATGCATATGCGGTGCGGAGTGCGAAGACTGGCAGCACGTTTTAGTTGCCTGCCCACTCTATGTTGATTTGCGAGACCTTGACGGACTTGGTGTAAGAAGGGAAGACATCCGTTGGAACTTTTCCCGGGTCCTGGAGACACCAGAGCAGCTGCAGATGTTGGAGACCTTTGCGAGGGCGACGTTCACAAGGCGGAGAGGGATGCACCAGATGGCGACCACGCAGGATCAACCAGTGCCGGGCCAGTGAGGGCCAAAACTGGAAGCAGTTTGGAACTTGGTCCATACTGCGAGGCTGAACCAGAACGCCTTAATCTGGTAGTAATATGGCATTTATGTCATATTACAAGGTCCAACCAGAGCACCCAATCTGGTAGGCGAGCCCCATATGGAGCAAGCTGATGGATGACCCATTCCATGCTTGTCGTGAGCAAAAATGGTGAGTAGCTTTCGGCTGCGAACAGCCGACCAAAGCTGTTAATTTGGTACTACGGGTGGGCTAGTGGCCCTATGCTAGCCCAATGAGGTTGGCCCCCTTGTGGGAGATCGTAGTGGCTGTGGTTTAACACCCGAATGCGGGGAGAGCCTTTGGCTCGGCGTGGAGTTGCGTTATCAACCGGGTGCTGTACCCATAGATCAGCAGAGGTTTTAAGATAGGCCTCGCCCTTCGCCAAGGGAAAATATCATGTCCGACAACATGTATTTTATTCGGCACCGATAAGATGTTGCAATTGCAACATCTTTGAGGGGCGCTGGCCGTCGCTTTGTTTCGGCCCACTGTACTATATGTCACATTTGTGACATATTAGAGTACCGTGGTTGTAAACTCCCCAAGGGGTACACGCCACGTAAAACAAATTCGACTTAATGTCCCTATCTACTATCTAGCGAAACCACAGCCAAGGGAACGGGCTTGGAATAATTAGCGGGGAAAGAAGACCCTTTTGAGCTTGACTCTAATCTGGCAGTGTAAGGAGACATAAGAGGTGTAGAATAAGTGGGAGATATTTTTCCTTGTGTTTAATATCGTCAATGAAATACCACTACTCTTATTGTTTCCTTACTTACTTGATTAAATGGAACGTGTATCATTTCCTAGCCATTATACGGATATATTTACTATATCTTATGGTATTGGGTTTTGATGCAAGCTTCTTGATCAAAGTATCACGAGTTTGTTATATAATCGCAAACAAATTCTTTAATGAGAGAATGCATTTATGTATTTTCAATTTAAAAATTTTGGTATAACTCCAATTACTCAGGTATGATCCAATTCAAGGACATTGCCAGGTAGGGAGTTTGACTGGGGCGGTACATCTCTCAAATAATAACGGAGGTGTCCCAAGGCCAGCTCAGTGCGGACAGAAACCACACATAGAGCAAAAGGGCAAATGCTGACTTGATCTCGGTGTTCAGTACACACAGGGACAGCAAAAGCTCGGCCTATCGATCCTTTTGGTTTAAAGAGTTTTTAACAAGAGGTGTCAGAAAAGTTACCATAGGGATAACTGGCTTGTGGCGGCCAAGCGTTCATAGCGACGTCGCTTTTTGATCCTTCGATGTCGGCTCTTCCTATCATTGTGAAGCAAAATTCACCAAGCGTTGGATTGTTCACCCATGCAAGGGAACGTGAGCTGGGTTTAGACCGTCGTGAGACAGGTTAGTTTTACCCTACTAATGACAAAACGTTGTTGCGACAGCATTCCTGCGTAGTACGAGAGGAACCGCAGGTACGGACCAATGGCACAATACTTGTTCGAGCGAACAGTGGTATGACGCTACGTCCGTTGGATTATGCCTGAACGCCTCTAAGGTCGTATCCGTGCTGGACTGCAATGATAAATAAGGGGCAATTTGCATTGTATGGCTTCTAAACCATTAAAAGTTTATTTAATAAACGACAATGGATGTGATGCCAATGTTATTTGTAACATAGTAAATTGGGAGGATCTCCGATCACCTGATGCCGCGCTAGTTACTTATTAAAACATTATTTAATACAATGACAAAGCCTAGAATCAATTGTAAACGACTTTTGTAACAGGCAAGGTGTTGTAAGTGGTTGAGCAGCTGCCATACTGCGATCCACTGAAGCTTATCCTTTGCTTGATGATTCGATTTTAGCACATTTTTAATGTGCTATGTAGAGCCCTTACTAACCAAGTAGCCAAACGAATTCTCAGTATTTGTTTAGTTACGCAAAAACTAACACTATACCAAAAGATAATAAATATATGAAAATAAACAGAAACGTGTCATTGTGGAGATGACATGTTGTATGCAATATATGGTTAAGTGAGTTTAACTCTCTTAAGGCGGTAGTTACTAAGACACTTCAACGATTGCTTAAGAAGTCGTCTTTTTAATAGTAACGCAAAAGAACTGATTCCTCAAATTCCTACTGTCCCTAAAATAATAAATAAATGATGAAAAATATAAACAAATTTTTCACCATTATACAATATATGAAAATTAAAATTTACTATGCTTAAGAGAGTTTGACTCTCTAAAGGTAGCCAATTGACTCGTCATTTGTTTAGTGACGCCAAATAATTTATTATTTGGATTTTCTACCAAGTCAGCAAAACAAAGAATATATAAAAATGAAACTAAAATGGCGGTAGTTACTAAGACACTTCAACGATTGCTTAAGAAGTCGTCTTTTTAATAGTAACGCAAAAGAACTGATTCCTCAAATTCCTACTGTCCCTAAAATAATAAATAAATGATGAAAAATATAAACAAATTTTTCACCATATACAATATATGAAAATTAAAATTTACTATGCTTAAGAGAGTTTGACTCTCTAAAGGTAGTAGCAATTGACTCGTCATTTTGTTTAGGACGCCAAATAATTTATTATTTGGATTTTCTTAAGTCAGAAAACAAAGAATATATAAAAATGAAACTAAAATGGCGGTTGTTACTAAGACACTTTATGAAATGCCTGCTAATATTGCCGATTGGATTTAAAATTTTCGTCAACCCGTAAAAAAAAAAAAAAAAACAACGGCCGAAGAAAAAAAAAAAAAACACAAAAGATGTTCCTTTGTGCCTATGCAAATATTATCCAGTAATACAAGACAAAAAAAAAAACAAACAACAATGATATAAAACAAAAAAAAAAAAGGAAAACTTTCAAGTCGATAATACAAAACTAAACAACAAGAAGATGAAAACTGCAACAACTGCCATTGAAACAAAACTTTGAGGGACTTGATTTTACGATTGAGCTGGCCGAGGAGGCAACCCGCCCACTACACCGACGTGGGAATGACAACAGAAGAAGAACAACAACAGCCGCTGAAGCAAATAATAAATACTTCGAGAGACTTGGTTTATTATGCGCCCAAGTGTGGTTAGGCAATCCGCCCACTACACCGACGTTGGAGTACCAACAATAGAAAGAGTGTAGAGTAATGGGAAGAAAGTCCGGTGTAATAAAAAAAAAATTAAAAGCCAGAAAGGCTGAAATTTTGAGGCTATTGAATAGCCCAAAAATCATTAATTGGAATGCCTCGGTGAAGTTGCACGCCGAGGTTGAATTTATAAAAACCCAATTAATTTTGAAGAAAAGAATAAAACCACCACCGACGTCCCATACTCTGCAATACATAATGTGGCTAAACAAAAACAAAAAATAAAGCCACCACCGGAGAAAGAAGTACAGAGGATGAGAACAGTCTGCCCAAACGACTGTGAGGGTCCATTATACTCGCCATATTGCGAGTACACCTGTGGCCACTGCTGCGGGACATCAACGAAGAAGCCTGTGCAGCCAGCACCGGTAACGGGAACGAGTGGACCGGCAGCGCTACAAAGAGCGCCCAACACTAATAATAAATAAGATAACTATGCGCTGCGTCGCACATTTTTTTTTATTGCACTGTGATGCATATTTTTTCATTTAAATTTAAAAATCTTTGTGAAATTGTGCGGCATTAAAGCTGTTCAATTAGAGTGTGGCCTGAAAACCACACGCAAAAATAGGCAGGATATATATATGTAAAAAAAAAAAATATAAATATATATAATATTCTTACAAAAAAAAAAAAAAAAACCTTTAAAGAAAAACCAAAATAAAGTTAAATAAAAGGAAAAAGTAAGATGTAAAACCCTCTATGTTTTAAGCAAAAATAAAAACGGATATATAATAATATAAAAAAAAAAATATTAAAAAAAAATTATTATTAAATACAAAACAAAAAAGAAAGCATAATGAAAAAAAAAAAAAAGAAAATTGGAAAAAAAATTAGAAAAATCAGAATTAATAATTATATAAAAAAAAAAATTTTTTTTAATTAACAAATAACAACAAACAAGTTACGATAGGAAAAAGACAATGCACATATAAAACCTATTTGAAATAAGTATTTGAAATAAATATCTAAAATTCAAAAAAAAAAATATTTAAATCTGAATGTTTGATAATAAAATTAACAAGTTTGATGACATATTTGACGAACCCAATATGGGGTTGATAGATACAAAGACAGTGGACTCCACTGCAAACGTAATCAATAAAATTTGAATCGTCAAATGTAGATTTGAAGCCAACAAATGCACTTTTACTAATAATTGTGATAATAATGAGCGCATATGTATTATATAAAGCATACAAACTACACTAAATGTGTAACCAAAAGAGCCTTAAGCCATGCTACTGATCTTGATAAGATCTAAAATAACATATGCATCAATTGTTATAACAGTGCATTTAAAGAAAAATTTTACATACAATACATTTCAAAATTTCTTTTGTATCCTTATTCTACAAATTTTACAAATAAAAATTAAAAGGAAAATATATATATGAATTGATTAACATGACCACATTAGACAATTATTTCTAGAAAGGAAGTAGGAATACTGACGTGTGGATTTGTTGGTTTAGGTCAGTTGCAACTTCGAATTTAGTTAGTTCGCGTATATTCGAGAGCGTCGAAAATGAGTAATTTAACAAGAGTTTTCTTTGATATGACCACCGATGGCGAGCCCCGCGGTAGGATCACCATGTTTAGTTACGCAAAAAAACTAACACTATACCAAAAGATAATAAATATATGAAAATAAACAGAAACGTGTCATTGTGGAGATGACATGTAATATGCAATATATGGTTAAGTGAGTTTGACTCTCTTAAGGCGGTAGTTACTAAGACACTTCAACGATTGCTTAAGAAGTCGTCTTTTTAATAGTAACGCAAAAGAACTGATTCCTCAAATTCCTACTGTCCCTAAAATAATAAATAAATGATGAAAAATATAAACAAATTTTTCACCATATACAATATATGAAAATTAAAATTTACTATGCTTAAGAGAGTTTGACTATCCACAGGTAGTTCTAAAATAATGATTTTTTGGAATTAAATGACATACAATATGACAATAGTTCATTAAATTAAATTATATATATATATATATTACTATATGTATATTATACATATGGAAATTGTTCATTAAATTGAATTACACATACAAATAATGGATTTTGGAATTAAATGACATACAATATGACAATAGTTCATATAATATTAAATTATATATAATGTTACTATTTAATGTATATTATACTTATGGAATTCTTAAGTTAATTTTAAAAATACATATAAAAATTTTCATTAAATGGTACCTTCAAACATATTTGGGCGATATCGAGAAAGCGTGGCACAAAACCTATATAGGTGGTGTGATGTCGAGCATGGTATATTATATGACAATCAAGTACACATCTCAAAGTCATATAATTTTATGCATTATATATCGGCAATGTCTATTTAATTATATATTATTATGAAGTCTTAAGGTATTTTTAAAAATACATATGAAAATTGTTCGTTGAGTGGTACCTTCGAACATATTTGGGCGATTTCGAGAAAGCGTGGCACAAAACCTATATAGGTGGTGTGATGTCGAGCATGGTATATTATATGACAATCAAGTACACATCTCAAAGTCATATAATTTTATGCATTATATATCGGCAATGTCTATTTAATTATATATTATTATGAAGTCTTAAGGTATTTTTAAAAATACATATGAAAATTGTTCGTTGAGTGGTACCTTCGAACATATTTGGGCGATTTCGAGAAAGCGTGGCACAAAACCTATATAGGTGGTGTGATGTCGAGCATGGTATATTATATGACAATCAAGTACACATCTCAAAGTCATATAATTTTATGCATTATATATCGGCAATGTCTATTTAATTATATATTATTATGAAGTCTTAAGGTATTTTTAAAAATACATATGAAAATTGTTTGTTGAGTGGTACCTTCAAACATTTTTGGGCGATTTTGAGAAAACGTGGCACAAAACCTATTCATAGTGAACAGTTGATGTTCATTAATTGTTTTAGCAATAAGACAATAAACTATTATATATCTATGTACTTTATGTAGAGTGTCGTATTTATACTGTTAAGTCTTGGCGGCGACATTACACATTTAAGATAATGAAAAGACTTGCCAAGTTGTGTATTGAATTAATATACAAATTAAATTGGTTTTGGATTTATCGTTAATATTTTCCCAGGATACTTAAAATAAATTGTGTTTTTCTTAAAACTGTTATTTATTTAAAGTATCCAAATTTTTAATATGAACATAAAGATTTTTTTAATATACAATATTAACTACCAAAATCTCTATGTTTATAAAATAAAGTCAAGTAAATTATATAAGCAATATTTAATTCTGTCAAAAGAGTTTCAATAAACAAGAAATGAAAAAAAAAAAAAATTTTTTCGACTTTTACTTAATATATAAGAAACATTATCACATAAATGAAAAACTGAAAAAATTATAAATTTTTTATCAAAATATAAATATTTATTTCAATTTATTTTGAATAAATAAAATTAATGAAAATGTGATTATATATTATGTAAGTGAAAAAATAAAAATATTCTTGAACGAAATTTTTAAATTTATATAAAATTCAATAAACAAAAAAACGAAAATGAATGCTATTAAATAATAGCCATATTCGTAAAATAATAGTACAATCTCTTTTTATATATATTTATTATTTTATTCAAAAATATATTAAATTGTCAAGTATCTTAAAAAATAAATGTCTGATTGTTACATATATATATAAATATATATATATAGCAACCAGTATATTAAACAATAACATTATTCTGGTTGATCCTGCCAGTAGTTATATGCTTGTCTCAAAGATTAAGCCATGCATGTCTAAGTACACACGAATTAAAAGTGAAACCGCAAAAGGCTCATTATATCAGTTATGGTTCCTTAGATCGTTAACAGTTACTTGGATAACTGTGGTAATTCTAGAGCTAATACATGCAATTAAAACACGGACCTTTTGGGACGTGTGCTTTTATTAGGCTAAAACCAAGCGATCATTTGATCGTTATATTGGTTGAACTCTAGATAACATGCAGATCGTATGGTCTTGTACCGACGACAGATCTTTCAAATGTCTGCCCTATCAACTTTTGATGGTAGTATCTAGGACTACCATGGTTGCAACGGGTAACGGGGAATCAGGGTTCGATTCCGGAGAGGGAGCCTGAGAAACGGCTACCACATCTAAGGAAGGCAGCAGGCGCGTAAATTACCCACTCCCAGCTCGGGGAGGTAGTGACGAAAAATAACAATACAGGACTCATATCCGAGGCCCTGTAATTGGAATGAGTACACTTTAAATCCTTTAACAAGGACCAATTGGAGGGCAAGTCTGGTGCCAGCAGCCGCGGTAATTCCAGCTCCAATAGCGTATATTAAAGTTGTTGCGGTTAAAACGTTCGTAGTTGAACTTGTGCTTCATACGGGTAGTACAACTTACAATTGTAGTTAGTACTATACCTTTATGTATGTAAGCGTATTACCGGTGGAGTTCTTATATATAATTAAGTACTTGTATTTTTTTATATATTCCTCCTATTTAAAAACCTGCATTAGTGCTCTTCATCGAGTGTTATTGTGGGCCGGTACAATTACTTTGAACAAATTAGAGTGCTTAAAGCAGGCTTCAAATGCCTGAATATTCTGTGCATGGGATAATGAAATAAGACCTCTGTTCTGCTTTCATTGGTTTTCAGATCAAGAGGTAATGATTAATAGAAGCAGTTTGGGGGCATTAGTATTACGACGCGAGAGGTGAAATTCTTGGACCGTCGTAAGACTAACTTAAGCGAAAGCATTTGCCAAAGATGTTTTCATTAATCAAGAACGAAAGTTAGAGGTTCGAAGGCGATCAGATACCGCCCTAGTTCTAACCATAAACGATGCCAGCTAGCAATTGGGTGTAGCTACTTTTATGGCTCTCTCAGTCGCTTCCCGGGAAACCAAAGCTTTTGGGCTCCGGGGGAAGTATGGTTGCAAAGCTGAAACTTAAAGGAATTGACGGAAGGGCACCACCAGGAGTGGAGCCTGCGGCTTAATTTGACTCAACACGGGAAAACTTACCAGGTCCGAACATAAGTGTGTAAGACAGATTGATAGCTCTTTCTCGAATCTATGGGTGGTGGTGCATGGCCGTTCTTAGTTCGTGGAGTGATTTGTCTGGTTAATTCCGATAACGAACGAGACTCAAATATATTAAATAGATATCTTCAGGATTATGGTGTTGAAGCTTATATTGCCTTCATTCATGGTGGCAGTAAAATGTTTATTGTGTTTGAATGTGTTTATATAAGTGGAGCCGTACCTGTTGGTTTGTCCCATTATAAGGACACTAGCTTCTTAAATGGACAAATTGCGTCTAGCAATAATGAGATTGAGCAATAACAGGTCTGTGATGCCCTTAGATGTCCTGGGCTGCACGCGCGCTACAATGAAAGTATCAACGTGTATTTCCTAGACCGAGAGGTCCGGGTAAACCGCTGAACCACTTTCATGCTTGGGATTGTGAACTGAAACTGTTCACATGAACTTGGAATTCCCAGTAAGTGTGAGTCATTAACTCGCATTGATTACGTCCCTGCCCTTTGTACACACCGCCCGTCGCTACTACCGATTGAATTATTTAGTGAGGTCTCCGGACGTGATCACTGTGACGCCTTGCGTGTTACGGTTGTTTCGCAAAAGTTGACCGAACTTGATTATTTAGAGGAAGTAAAAGTCGTAACAAGGTTTCCGTAGGTGAACCTGCGGAAGGATCATTATTGTACGTTCCAACCGTTATTAAATAATATATACCAAATTTTAATATGAAAAATAAAAATTAAATTAACGATGAGTAAATACAACATAACAAAATATAAATAGTTAAATATTGTGGCGATTATTTAATATTATATATACAGATATATATGTACTTCCTATACATATATATGAAATGAAAATACCTTAATTTACCATCGGAAATTGAAGTTTTTATTTTTCAGCGTGTATATGTACCACAATGTACACGCGTTGCGTAATGTATTGCTTATCCTAGTTATATGCATACATTGGTTAAAGCAACACCCCAAAAATACAATGTTGTACCTGTTATTAAGGTTAACGTTTTACATATGTCGATCGTCTACTACGATATTGGTAAAATCTCAATCTATATTAAATAATTTGTATTCAATCAATTATGTAAAACTAAGACATTTCGCAGCATTATATTGGGTTAAATTTTTATTGAAGGAATTGATATATGCCAGAAAAATGGTGTATTTTTAATTTCTTTCAATAAATATTTTATTGACGTAATGAAATAAAAACATTAATTAATCACTCTAAGCGGTGGATCACTCGGCTCATGGGTCGATGAAGAACGCAGCAAACTGTGCGTCATCGTGTGAACTGCAGGACACATGAACATCGACATTTTGAACGCATATCGCAGTCCATGCTGTTATAGTACTTTAATTTATTTTAGAGTGCTGCTTGGACTACATATGGTTGAGGGTTGTAAGACTATGCTCAATAAGTTGTTTTAATATTTAATGAAATGTTAAAACATATGTTATATTATTGGTGATTTAGACATTAAATTATCATAATATTAATAATGAATGAAACACATTGCCTCTCAAGTATGAGAAAAAAGAAGATGTATATTAAATTCATTTTCAAATTTAATAATACTGAGGAATGTCTAGCATAAAAAGAATTTAATTTTTTTTCATCTAGAATTGCCTCTTATTAATGGTTTGTAATGAATAAATAAAAAGTCATTATTATTATTCTTCACATATTAAAGATAACTAAATGGTTTCAATATATTAAAAAAAAAATATATTTTTTTGTGTGTATATACAACCTCAACTCATATGGGACTACCCCCTGAATTTAAGCATATTAATTAGGGGAGGAAAAGAAACTAACAAGGATTTTCTTAGTAGCGGCGAGCGAAAAGAAAATAGTTCAGCACTAAGTCACTTTGTCTTTATGGCAAATGTGAGATGCAGTGTATGGAACATCAATATTCTAGTATGAGAAATTAATGATTTAAGTCCTTCTTAAATGAGGCCATTTACCCATAGAGGGTGCCAGGCCCGTATAACGTTAATGATTACTAGATGGTGTTTCCAAAGAGTCGTGTTGCTTGATAGTGCAGCACTAAGTGGGTGGTAAACTCCATCTAAAACTAAATATAACCATGAGACCGATAGTAAACAAGTACCGTGAGGGAAAGTTGAAAAGAACTCTGAATAGAGAGTTAAATAGTACGTGAAACTGCTTAGAGGTTAAGCCCGATGAACCTGAATATCCGTTATGGAAAATTCATCATTATAATTGTAATATTTAAATAATATTATAATAATAGTGTGCATTTTTTCCATATAAGGACATTGTAATCTATTAACATAAACCAAATTTATCATAAAATATGAATTATAGTTTATTTAAATTATTTTGCTTGCAATTTAACATAAAATAAATGTCATTAATTTGATAAAGTGTTGATAGATTTATATGAATACAGTGCGTTAATTTTTTTAAAATTATATAATAGCATGATGATCATTGATTTTCTATGTTTATTATATGCACTTGTATGATTAACAATGCGAAAGATTCAGGATACCTTCGGGACCCGTCTTGAAACACGGACCAAGGAGTCTAACATATGTGCAAGTTATTGGGATATAAACCTAATAGCGTAATTAACTTGACTAATAATGGGATTAGTTTTTTAGCTATTTATAGTTAATTAACACAATCCCGGGGCGTTCTAAAAAGTTATGTGTAATGATATTTATATTATTTATACCTCTAACTAGAACGTACCTTGAGCATATATGCTGTGACCCGAAAGATGGTGAACTATACTTGATCAGGTTGAAGTCAGGGGAAACCCTGATGGAAGACCGAAACAGTTCTGACGTGCAAATCGATTGTCAGAATTGAGTATAGGGGCGAAAGACCAATCGAACCATCTAGTAGCTGGTTCCTTCCGAAGTTTCCCTCAGGATAGCTGGTGCATTTAAATATTATATAAAATAATCTTATCTGGTAAAGCGAATGATTAGAGGCCTTAGGGTCGAAACGATCTTAACCTATTCTCAAACTTTAAATGGGTAAGAACCTTAACTTTCTTGATATGAAGTTTAAGGTTATGATATAATGTGCCCAGTGGGCCACTTTTGGTAAGCAGAACTGGCGCTGTGGGATGAACCAAACGTAATGTTACGGTGCCCAAATTAACAACTTATACAGAAACCATGAAAGGCGTTGGTTGCTTAAAACAGCAGGACGGTGATCATGGAAGTCGAAATCCGCTAAGGAGTGTGTAACAACTCACCTGCCGAAGCAACTAGCCCTTAAAATGGATGGCGCTTAAGTTGTATACCTATACATTACCGCTAAAGTAGATGATTTATATTATTTAATAATGTAAATTTTGAAACTTTAGTGAGTAGGAAGGTACAATGGTGTGCTTAGAAGTGTTTGGCGTAAGCCTGCATGGAGCCGTCATTGGTACAGATCTTGGTGGTAGTAGCAAATAATCGAATGAGACCTTGGAGGACTGAAGTGGAGAAGGGTTTCGTGTGAACAGTGGTTGATCACGAGTTAGTCGGTCCTAAGTTCAAGGCGAAAGCCGAAAATTTTCAAGTTAATAAAGTCATATTAATATAAATAATGGAAATTAAAACACTTGAATAATTTTGAACGAAAGGGAATACGGTTCCAATTCCGTAACCTGTTGAGTATCCGTTTGTTATTAAATATGGGCCTCGTGCTCATCCTGGCAACAGGAACGACCATAAAGAAGCCGTCGAGAGGTATCGGAAGAGTTTTCTTTTCTGTTTTATAGCCGTACTACCATGGAAGTCTTTCGCAGAGAGATATGGTAGATGGGCTAGAAGAGCATGACATATACTGTTGTGTCGATATTTTCTCCTCGGACCTTGAAAATTTATGGTGGGGATACGCAAACTTCTCAACAGGCCGTACCAATATCCGCAGCTGGTCTCCAAGGTGAAGAGTCTCTAGTCGATAGAATAATGTAGGTAAGGGAAGTCGGCAAATTAGATCCGTAACTTCGGGATAAGGATTGGCTCTGAAGATTGAGATAGTCGGGCTTGATTGGGAAACAATAACATGGTTTATGTGCTCGTTCTGGGTAAATAGAGTTTCTATCATTTATGATAGTTATTTGTTCCCCGGATAGTTTAGTTACGTAGCCAATTGTGGAACTTTCTTGCTAAAATTTCTAAGAATACTAATTAATTTTAATTAGTTCTTTTAAATTAGAACGATTATCAATTAACAATCAATTCAGAACTGGCACGGACTTGGGGAATCCGACTGTCTAATTAAAACAAAGCATTGTGATGGCCCTAGCGGGTGTTGACACAATGTGATTTCTGCCCAGTGCTCTGAATGTCAAAGTGAAGAAATTCAAGTAAGCGCGGGTCAACGGCGGGAGTAACTATGACTCTCTTAAGGTAGCCAAATGCCTCGTCATCTAATTAGTGACGCGCATGAATGGATTAACGAGATTCCTACTGTCCCTATCTACACGGTCTGAGTTTTACAGTCGTGGTGAACGGACGTGGTCTCGGAATATAAATCGCGAATCGCGTAACAAAGGAAAACCGAAAACAGTGGAAAAAACGCAGACGCAAAAGCACGTGCGCGGTAAACGGTAAATTGTTTACCAAAGAAAACAAGTGGATTAGCCGTCGGAGTAACGGGAACTTGTTTACAAGTTTACTTGCTTGTGTGTTCGTGTGTGTGTGTATTAGTGCGCGTACACAAAATCATTAATGAGCGGCATTAAAAGCCGTTGTGGGAGCACCACCAGCATGGTGAGTGTTTCCACGGTTGCGGAGTCGGGAGAGGACTCCATAATAGAGTCTGGAGCTAAATCGTCGGTAAGCGCCGCTGGTTCAGTCGACGCCGCCGGGTGTCGGAAGAAGGGGCGCAAGGCAAAAGGCCGCACAGTGTCGGTGCCGGACCTGATGCTAAGCGAGCCGTCGGTTGCTAAGAGGGTAGCGTTAGACAGCGTGTCCATGCCCTCCGTTGCCCCCGTCGACCGTGCGTTCGTGAAGCCGGCCATGCCGGTTAAGCGGAAAGCCACCGCCGCCGACGCCGACGCTACCGTCGCCGCTACCGTTGCTGAAGCCGTTGCCGCCGACGTCTCCATTGACAGCGCAGTCGCTGTTGTCCCGCAATGCCCAGCATGGCGCATTGTGGCTGGTGGAACGTCGGCCATTCTGGCTGAGATTTCTGCTGCTGGAGAGGGTACCCGCAATGCCATTGTGGGTATCGACTCGAAGGCTGCAAAAGAAATTTCTGCGGCAATTAAACGCCTGGAGGAGCTGGCCATGTCTCTGGCCGTAAGGAACGCCCTTCTTGAGACCCTCTCGGGCGGACCGCCCGCACCCCCGCCGCCTGCTCCCGCAGCCACCTTTATGCCCACCAAGTTGCATACCCCGCTGCCACCACCACCGCTGCTGCCGCTGTCCCCGTCCCCGGAGTGCCGATCCCCGCCCCGCGGTTCAACAAGCCAGTTGAAACGTGGTCCGCGGTGGTCACGAGTCGGGACCCGAGCGTGTCCAGCAAGCAAGTGGCCGAGCGGGTAATGAAGGAAGTCGCACCAACGCTGGGAGTGCGTGTCCACGAGGTGCGTGAGCTGAAGCGCGGCGGAGCTGTAATCCGTACACCGTCGGTGAACGAGATGAAGCGCGTGGTGGCGAACAAGAAGTTCGCAGAGGTTGGACTCAAAGTCCAACAGAGCAAGGGTGTGAGGCCAAAGGTGACGGTGTTCGACGTGGACACGAGCATCGCCCCGGAGATGTTTATGGAGGAGCTGTTCTCCAACAATTTTCAGGAGCAGATGACGGCAGCTGTGTTCAAAAAAGCGGTGCACCTGGAGACGAAGCCTTGGTCCGTCACTGATGGCGCCAGCGTTAACCTGACGCTGGATGTGGACGAAAAAGCGTTGGCCATACTTGAGCAGACCGGGAGGGTCTACATCAAGTGGTTTTCATACCGCTGCCGATCGCTCGTCCGTACCTATGCTTGTCATAGGTGCGTCGGATTTGACCACAAGGTGTCCCAGTGTCGCCTCAAGCAGGACGTGTGTCGCCAGTGTGGACAAACTGGCCACGTTGCAGCGAAATGCGGTAATCCGGTGGACTGCCGGAATTGCCGCTTCAAGGGGCTACCCTCAGGGCATCTGATGCTCTCGGGATCGTGCCCGATATATGGTGCGGTGTTGGCGAGGGTGCAGGCCAGACATTAAGATGTTTGGTCTCATCCAAGCCAACTGTGGTCGGGGCCGCGTTGCGTGCATCGATATTGGTGTACGTATGCGTGGTTCCGGCCACCCCTTTGCGCTGCTGCAGGAGCCCTACACAGACGAGGAAGGCCGTATTACTGGATTCCCAGCTGGGATGAGAGTTTATGGTAGCCGGATCTTCGAGGGACGCAGGAGAAACGCTGCCGTCATCGTCGACGACCCAGATGCCATCTGCCTACCAGTTGAGTCGCTAATCACCGAGTATGGAGTATGCGTGAGGGTCACAGGTGAATTTGGCTCATTTTACCTGACCTCGCTGTACTGCCATACAAATGTTGAATTGACAACGACGTACTTTCCGTATATGGATGCCGTACTGCTACTGGCGAGCAGTACTCCGGTCATCCTCTGCCTAGATGCGAATGCTGTATCCCCTATGTGGTTCAGTAAACGTCACGATAGTTTTCGTGGCCAGCCGAACTACGGACGGGGTGAGCAGCTGGAGGATTGGATTCTCGGAAGCCGAGCCGGAGTTCTTAATCAATTCAGCGAGGTGTACACGTTCGACAATCGCTGCGGACGGAGCGATATTGACGTAACATTAGTCAGTGAAGCAGCGTCTACGTGGGCCACGTACGACTGGAGTGTGGACGAGTGGGAGATGAGCGATCACAACATCATTACCGTTGCTGTATCGCCTTCCCCAGACGCAGTTGAGAGCACATATGCTCCTGTGCCGTCCTGGAAACTCACCAATGCAAACTGGCGAATGTTTGACTCTGAACTGGTAGAGGAAGTTTTGGAGCACCTTCCCTTGGAGCACATCAGGAATTCGCCGTTGGACTCCTCAGTGTCTGCGCTCCGTCTTATTGTACAGTCCGTGTGCAATAGGGTATTGGGCTGCAGGCCGTCGAGAGCTGTGGGAAAGGTAAAGTGGTGGAGCACGGAACTAAGTACCAAACGCCGGGAGGTCAGGAGACTGAGGCGAAAGCTCCAGGATGCTCGGCGTAGAGGCCATGACTCTGCGCAGCTTCTGGCAACTCATCTGCGGACAGCCGTCCGCGAGTTTAAGAAGCTCATCCTGAAGACGAAAGAGGAACACTGGCGAAACTTCGTTGGAAACCACAGGGATGACCCATGGGAGCATGTCTACAAAATATGCCGGGGACGAAAGCGATCCACAGATCTGAAATGCCTTCGGTCGGATGGCAGGCTGGTCGTAACATGGCACGACTGCGCGAGTCTCCTCCTCCGTAACTTCTTTCCAGTTGCGGAAGCGAGTGATGACATTGTCATTTCGGCCGAAACTGCACCGTCTCTCGAAGCCTTCGAGGTCGGAGCATGTGTCGCCCGGTTGAAGAGCAGGCGCTCTCCCGGATTGGATGGCATTACAGGTGGTATCTGCAAGGCAGTGTGGCGTGCTATTCCCGAGCACATCATGGCGTTGCTTTCCCGCTGTGTTGCAGAGGGATATTTTCCCCTTGAGTGGAAGTGCCCTCGTGTAGTGGCGCTACTCAAGGGCCCCGACAAGGATGGGAGTGACCCAGCTTCCTATCGGGGTATCTGCTTGCTGCCAGTATTTGGCAAAGTGCTGGAGGGAATCATGGTGAATCGGATGAAGGAGGTGCTTCCGGATGGAAATAGATGGCAATTCGGCTTTCGACCTGGACGTTGTGTGGAGGATGCTTGGAATCATGTTAAGACCACCGTTGCCGCCAGCCAGGCGGTATATGTGTTGGGACTTTTCATCGACTTCAAAGGCGCCTTCGACAACATTGAGTGGAGTGCTGTAATGCGCCGCTTAATCGACTTGGGATGCCAGGAAGCCAGCTTGTGGAGAAGCTTCTTCTGTGGTAGGAGAGCCAGGATGACCAGCAGATTCGGAGAAGTCGACGTGGAGGTAACTCGAGGATGTCCGCAGGGATCCATCAGTGGGCCGTTCATTTGGAACACCATGATGGATGTGCTGCTCCATCGTCTGGAGCCCCTGTGTACATTCAGTGCGTACGCGGACGATCTGCTGGTTCTCGTCGAGGGAAGGTCGAGAGTCGAACTGGAGCGTCGAGGCGAGGAGCTGATGTCCGTCGTGGGAGCTTGGGGAGCAGAGGTCGGAGTTTCGAT
The DNA here is from genome assembly GCA_018903615.1 of Drosophila neocordata. Classification (NCBI taxonomy): domain Eukaryota; kingdom Metazoa; phylum Arthropoda; class Insecta; order Diptera; family Drosophilidae; genus Drosophila; species Drosophila neocordata. The sequence continues at coordinate 61,448 of JAEIGI010000132.1, forward strand.
CTCGACCAGCAAGTCGGCAATAATGCTGTTGAAAGGGAGATTGGCCCGATCGAGGCCGCCCTGGGTACGGTTTGCAGGAGCAAACCTACCCTACGTCAGACAGTACCGGTACCTTGGTATCACAGTTGGCGAGCGGCTGAATTTTCGGCCACACATTGCGGGATTGCGCAAAAAGTTAACTGGAGTCGTCGGAGCATTGAGTCGCGTGCTACGGGTCGACTGGGGATTCAGTCCTCGAGCAAGACGCACCATTTATGCCGGACTCATGGTGCCATGTGCATTGTTTGGTGCCTCGGTATGGTATTCCGTGGCTAGGAGAGAGTCGGTCGCCAGGAGGCGACTCAACTCCTGCCAGAGAGCTATGCTCTTAGGATGCCTTGCGGTATGCCGTACAGTGTCCACCGTGGCACTGCAGGTACTTGCTGGAGCTCCACCCTTGGATCTGGTTGCCATGCGAATGGCAATCAGTTTTAAGGTTAAGCGTGCCCACCCGCTGGAGGAAAGCGATTGGCTGTTCGGTCTAGATGTGGCAAATCTGGACCGGAAACAAATGAAGGCGATGCTGGACGAGCGTATGTGCTGCGAGTGGCAACGCAGATGGGATGACGATGAGCACGGTCGACCGACTCATCAGTTTATCCCGGACGTACGTTTTGTTTTCAGCCGGAGAGACCTAGGATTTGGCCTCCACGCTGGATTTTTGTTGACTGGCCATGGATCGCTGAACGCATTTCTTCATCAGAGAGGTCTTTGTGCGACGCCCGCATGCATATGCGGTGCGGAGTGCGAAGACTGGCAGCACGTTTTAGTTGCCTGCCCACTCTATGTTGATTTGCGAGACCTTGACGGACTTGGTGTAAGAAGGGAAGACATCCGTTGGAACTTTTCCCGGGTCCTGGAGACACCAGAGCAGCTGCAGATGTTGGAGACCTTTGCGAGGGCGACGTTCACAAGGCGGAGAGGGATGCACCAGATGGCGACCACGCAGGATCAACCAGTGCCGGGCCAGTGAGGGCCAAAACTGGAAGCAGTTTGGAACTTGGTCCATACTGCGAGGCTGAACCAGAACGCCTTAATCTGGTAGTAATATGGCATTTATGTCATATCACAAGGTCCAACCAGAGCACCCAATCTGGTAGGCGAGCCCCATATGGAGCAAGCTGATGGATGACCCATTCCATGCTTGTCGTGAGCAAAAATGGTGAGTAGCTTCGGCTGCGAACAGCCGACCAAAGCTGTTAATTTGGTACTACGGGTGGGCTAGTGGCCCTTTGCTAGCCCAATGAGGTTGGCCCCCTTGTGGGAGATCGTAGTGGCTGTGGTTTAACACCCGAATGCGGGGAGAGCCTTTGGCTCGGCGTGGAGTTGCGTTATCAACCGGGTGCTGTACCCATAGATCAGCAGAGGTTTTAAGATAGGCCTCGCCCTTCGCCAAGGGAAAATATCATGTCCGACAACATGTATTTTATTCGGCACCGATAAGATGTTGCAATTGCAACATCTTTGAGGGGCGCTGGCCGTCGCTTTGTTTCGGCCCACTGTACTATATGTCACATTTGTGACATATTAGAGTACCGTGGTTGTAAACCCCCAAGGGGTACACGCCACGTAAAACAAATTCGACTTAATGTCCCTATCTTCTCAGTCTGAGTTTGACAGTCGTGGTGAACGGACGTGGTCTCGGAATACAACTCGCGAATCGCGTAACTAAAGAAAACCGAAAACAGTGGAAAAAACCCAGACGCAAAAGCGCGTGTGCGCGGTAAACGGTAAATTGTTTACTAAAGAAAAACAAGTGGAATAGCCGTCGGAGTAACGGGAACTTGTCTACAAGTTTACTTGCTTGTGTGTTCGTGTGTGTGTGTATTAGTGTACACAAAAACATTAATGGGCGGCAATAAAAAATTTTCTTCACTTCAACAAAGTCGCACGAGTTTTTTTCGCCCTCGTTTTTAATTTGATTTTCTGTATCCCGGGCTGTTAGTTCCGCTTAAAGATTAAAAAAATTTTTTGCTTTAATTCAAACTGTCTCGCGATCGTTTTAAATTTGTTCTAAAACACTTAATCAAAGTTATATTTTAATTTGTGCTTTACTCAATAACAAAACTTACAGTTTTGTTTTTGTGTTCTGCATATACATACTTTGATTTTCTGTTTTGCGGTAATTCTCTCGCTTACACTCGCGCTCTTCGTACACAGTTGTGTTGTTGTTTCGTTTTGTGCACGTTTTGTCTTGTATTTTTATTACTCGCGATCGCGACCGTTTACTCTCGCGCTTGTATACCGTCTTTGTTGTTGTGTTTCTGTCTCTTCTTTTGTGGTGCATAGTTAGACATTAACCCTTGTGTAACAATCGGGTTAGTATACACCTTTGTTTGTAGAATTTAAAATACTCTTTTAGATTTTTATTTTTTTGCTATTAAATAAATTTTTATTTTTAATAATGGTTGTCTGCTCTACCAAAAAATGTCCCAACCCTCAAAAGCTCCAAGATGACTATCTTTTATGTTGGCTGTGTGACAATATTATGCACGTTAAGTGTGCTGGTTACACGGCCAGAGTAAAAGACAGCATTGGAATCGGTGGGGGCCTAAAATGGAGCTGTGAAGCATGTCGGGACGTGGAAATGGATATGCGTGTATTTATGAGGCGGACTAGGGAAGAAGTCAAAACTCTGGCGGCTAGTTTTCTGAAGCTTCGGGATGAGTTTTTATCATTAGAAACTCAGTTTAATAGTTATAAACTATTAAATGAATCACCAAAGCGGAAGAAGACTATCCCTCGGGATTTCTCCCCTGATCCGCCGGCATCCCTACTTCTACCTGTTCCGACTATAAGAAACGACTCTACAACACCAAACACTCAGCGCCTGATTTCGTTTAGGAGCCCAGTGATGGCCCCAGTTACGGGAACTATTGATATATCCCCTGTTAATAGTGTCTCGCATACTGATGCGATATCAAGTTTAGTCTCCGATGTGTCCGAACGAATACCCTTTTCAAGGGATATTCCGAATAAAGTTGTAACTAGAGGAGCACGTAAAGCGGCATCAGTCTCCGCGGCCCCAGTGCAAATAACTGCGGCCGTGGGTGCGAGTGGCTCAGCGAGTTCGCTAGTTGCAATTCCACCTAAAAGGCAAATATTTGTTTCTAGATTAGCTCCCAAAACGACATCAGATGATGTCTTAGCCCATATCCGGGCAAAAATTTTAGTGCCAAACATTGCGGTGGAAAAATTTAAATTTTCTTATTCTCGTGACATTTCGTCATTTAAAATCAGTGTTCCGCCTAATCTTTTTGATCAAATTTGTCGTAAAGATTTTTGGCCTGAACATTTAATTATAAAGGAGTATACAACGAAGAAGAAAAATCGGTCTCCGATTTGTCTTCCTATAGCACCAATCAATCTTCTACTATCTTCTGGCTCGTCAGTACCAGGCGGGTCAAAAAACTAATTTCGTCCCTTATTCTGGCGTACTAGAATGTTAGAGGACTAAAATCTAAACTTTCAAAACTTTACGTAGACAGTCTATCATTCGATTTTCATATTCTGCTATTTACAGAAACGTGGTTAAGGCCTGACATATCTGATGCTTCTGTTTTTCGCACATTATTTTCAACTTATAGATGCGATAGAACATCCAAAAATGGTGGCGGAGTTTTAATTGCTGTCAACTCTGCGCTCTCCTCTGAATTAGTTCAGCCGTCTGCAACTCTTGACATCGAATTTGTCAGTATCAAAATTACTTTAAAGACGCATTCCGTCTTCATAACTTGTTCGTATATTCCACCAAAATCTGACTCGGTGATTTACGCAACCCACCTAGAAGCTATTCGCTTTGTCTCCTCGCTACTTTCCGATGTAGACTTAATAATTGTTCTTGGTGATTTTAATCTTCCCGACATCGCATGGTTCCCATCAGATGAGTCTTCCTTGTTGTTGTCCTCCCCGTCACATTGCTTTGTTGATGGTCTTCTTGAGTTATCTTTAACCCAAGTAAATCCAGTGCGTAACTTATACGGTAGGTCATTAGATCTTATATTTGTTTTACAGTCTTCCGACTGCGTTGTTTCGAGGATTAACCACCTAGTCATTCCCGAAGATAATTTTCATCCGACTTTGGACTTAACTATTGACCTTCCTGTTCGGTCACTAATTGCAGGTACCAAGTCGGTGCCTCGTATCCGTTGTTTTCGTAAAGCTAATTTTTTCAAGCTCAATCAACTAATTCTTGCTACTGACTGGTCTTATCTGTATTCCTGTGTAGATATGGATACTGCCATTCGTTTCTTCTATAATACTATGTTTTCACTTTTCGATGCCTGCGTTCCATGTGTGGCCCATGTAGTGTCTGACAAGCCACCATGGTTTACACGAGAATTATCTAACTTGAAAAATGTAAAATCTAGATATTATAAGAAGTACAAAAAATCGGGTCAACCATCAGATTTTTCTCATTACTTAGTTGCTCGATCAAATTTCTCTGTGCTTAATGCACAATGTTATAAAGATTACATTTTACGCTGTAAACTACAGTTTTCCCGTGATCCTAAGCGATTTTATAACTTTGTTAATACCAAACGCAAGGTAGCAGTGCACCCGTCTTTTTTTACGTTTTTAAGATAATAAAGCAACCGATGATCAGGCCATTGCCGATATGTTTGCCGATTTTTTCAATACAACCTATTCCCCTATGGAGCATCGAGCCAACTCTTCATAACCCTATCAGTTGAATAGGTCTAATTGCATCTTTAATCCTGTGATCGATGAAAGCTCACTTCTCAGTACGTTCACTACATTTAAGCCAGTGTACTCACCATGACCTGATGGGATACCTGGTTGCGTACTCAGGTTTTGTGCTGAGAATCTAATTACTCAAATTCTTAAATTATTTAAATTGTCTGTTGAAACTTCCTCTTTCCCAACTATTTGGAAGGAAACTTTTATTATTCCTTTACATAAAAAAGGTAACAAATCAGAAGCTTTTGAGAAAATTATAACTTCCCAATTGCAACATTTCTGTAGTTCTATTCTTTCTTCTACCCAACATGGGTTCATGAAACGTAGATCTACTACCACTAACCTATTAGAGTTTACTTCTTTAGCGATCGATGGATTCAGGAATGCACTACAAACTGATGTCGTTTATACCGACTTCAGTAAGGCCTTTGATTCTGTAAACCATTCACTGCTTCTGTACAAACTAAACAAACTTGGGCTTCCAAGCCTTTTGCTGTGTTGGATTTCCCAATATCTGACTGACCGTACTCAAAAAGTTCTATTCAAAACCTCTCTTTCGAAAACCATCAAAGTAACATCGGGGGTGCCACAAGGTAGCCATCTAGGACCGTTATATTTTACCCTATTTATAAATGACCTACCTTCAATAGTAACTCATTCTCGTGTCCTTATGTACGCTGACGATGTTAAACTTTGACTTAGTTTTAAAGACTCAGAGTTTCCCCTTTTGCTCCAAGCAGATCTGAATAACTTGCAGACCTGGCGTGAAATTAACATATTAAATCTAAACGTTTCGAAATGCAATGTCATGTCATTTCATAGAACTAACTTTCAATCAGTTACGTATTATCTTAATAATACTCCTTTAAAACGTCTGAACGAGATGAATGATTTGGGTGTACTCATGGACCACAAATAAAGTTTCACTCGTCACATTTCCATTACAGTCAGTAAAGCCTTGAGTGTTCTTGGTTTTGTCAAGCGATGGTCGAAAGAATTCGTTGATCCTTACACAACTAAAACACTTTTTATTGGTCTGTCCTATTCTGGAGGACGGATCATGCGTTTGGTCTCCTCAATATGAATCACACCAAATAAAAATTGAATCTGTCCAGAAGCAATTTCTGATTTTTGCGTTTCGTGGCTTAAACTGGGACAGAAATGTTAACCTACCCTCGTATTCTGATAGACTTCTTCTTATTAATCTTTCGTCGGTACTTAACCGTAGAGTAATGCTGGGTTCTTTGTTTATACACAAGCTTGTGAATGGACAAATTGATTCCTCTAATTTACTTAATCTGGTTAATCTATCTGTACCTTGTACACTAACTAGAAATTATATCCCTCTAACTTTAACTCGCTGTACTTCTAGCTATACTTTACATGAACCCTTTCGAGTTCTTTGTTCCGGTTACAATCGCCTTTATCCTATAATCGGTTCAGAACTTTCTATTTCTCAACTAAAAACTTTTATTCTTAACTATCTAGCTCGTAGTTAGTTCTAATTATTACTGTAATTGTTGTCCGTTGTCCTCGCGATTTCGTCTTTTGCATGCTGTCTGATAGGGTTCGCGCGTAACAGGCACTGTCCTGGTGTCGCTTGGACCACTTGAGCGTACGTAGAACGTAGAAAGTAAAAAAAATCACCGAGTATGGAGTTTGCGTGAGGGTCACAAGTGAATTTGGCTCATTTTACCTGACCTCGCTGTACTGCCATACAAATGTTGAATTGACAACGACGTACTTTCCGTATATGGATGCCGTACTGCTACTGGCGAGCAGTACTCCGGTCATCCTCTGCCTAGATGCGAATGCTGTATCCCCTATGTGGTTCAGTAAACGTCACGATAGTTTTCGTGGCCATCCGAACTACGGACGGGGAGAGCAGCTGGAGGATTGGATTTTTGGAAGCCGATATTGACGTAACATTAGTCAGTGAAGCAGCGTCTACGTGGGCCACGTACGACTGGAGTGTGGACGAGTGGGAGATGAGCGATCACAACATCATTACCGTTGCTGTGTCGCCTTCCCCAGACGGAGTTGAGAGCACATATGCTCCTGTGCCATCCTGGAAACTCACCAATGCAAACTGGCGAATGTTTGACTCTGAACTGGTAGAGGAAGTTTTGGAGCACCTTCCCTTGGAGCACATCAGGAATTCGTCGTTGGACTCCTCAGTGTCTGCGCTCCGTCTTATTGTACAGTCCGTGTGCAATAGGGTATTGGGCCGCACTTCGTCGAGAGCTGTGGGAAAGGTAAAGTGGTGGAGCACGGAACTGAGTACCAAACGCCGGGAGGTCAGGAGACTGAGGCGAAAGCTCTAGGATGCTCGGCGTAGAGGCCATGACTCTGCGCAGCTTCTGGCAACTCATCTGCGGACAGCCGTCCGCGAGTTTAAGAAGCTCATCCTGAAGACGAAAGTGGAACACTGGCGAAACTTCTTTGGGAACCACAGGAATGGCCCATGGGAGCATGTCTACAAAATATGCCGGGGACGAAAGCGATCCACAGATCTGAAAAGCCTTCGTTCGGATGGCAGGCTGGTCGTAACATGGCACGACTGCACGAGTCTCCTCCTCCGTAACTTCTTTCCAGTTGCGGAAGCGAGTGATGACATTGTCATTTCGGCCAAAACTGCACCGTCTCTCAAAGTATTGGATGGTATTACAGGTGGTATCTGCAAGGCAGTGTGGCGTGCTATTCCCGAGCACATCATGGCGTTGCTTTCACGCTGTGTTGCAGAGGGATATTTTCCCCTTGAGTGGAAGTGCCCTCGTGTAGTGGCGCTGTTCAAGGGCCCCGACAAGGATGGGAGTGACCCAGCTTCCTATCGGGGTACCTGCTTGCTGCTAGTATTTGGCAAAGTGCTGGAGGGAATCATGGTGAATCGGATGAAGGAGTTGCTTCCGGATGGAAATAGATGGCAATTCGGCTTTCGACCTGGACGTTGTGTGGAGGATGCTTGGAATCATGTTAAGACCACCGTTGCCGCCAGCCAGGCGGTATATGTGTTGGGACTTTTCATCGACTTCAAAGACGCCTTCGACATCATTGAGTGGAGTGCTGTAATGCGCCGCTTAATCGACTTGGGATGCCAGGATGCCAGCTTGTGGAGAAGCTTCTTCTGTGGTAGGAGAGCCAGGATGACCAGCAGATTCGGAGAAGTCGACGTGGAGGTAACTCGAGGATGTCCGCAGGGATCCATCAGTGGGCCGTTCATTTGGAACACCATGATGGATGTGCTGCTCCAACGTCTGGAGCCCCTGTGTACATTCAGTGCGTACGCGAACGATCTGCTGGTTCTCGTCGAGGGAAGGTCGAGAGTCGAACTGAAGCGTCAAGGCGAGGAGCTGATGTCCGTCGCGGGAGCTTGGGGAGCAGAGGTCGGAGTTTCGATCTCGACCAGCAAGTCGGCAATTATGCTGTTAAAAGGGAGATTGGCCCGATCGAGGCCGCCCTGGGTACGGTTTGCAGGAGCAAACCTACCCTACGTCAGACAGTACCGGTACCTGGGTATCACAGTTGGCGAGCGGCTGAACGCAAAAAGTTAACTGGAGTCGTCGCGTGCTACGGGTCGACTGGGGATTCAGTCCTCGAGCAAGACGCACCATTTATGCCGGACTCATGGTGCCATGTGCATTGTTTGGTGCCTCGGTATGGTATTCCGTGGCTAGGAGAGAGCCGACTCAACTCCTGCCAGAGAGCTATGCTCTTAGGATGCCTTGCGGTATGCCGTACAGTGTCCACCGTGGCACTGCAGGTACTTGCTGGAGCTCCACCCTTGGATCTGGTTGCCATGCGAATGGCAATCAGTTTTAAGGTTAAGCGTGCCCACCCGCTGGAGGAAAGCGATTGGCTGTTCGGTCTAGATGTGTGCAAACCGACTCATCAGTTTATCCCGGACGTACGTTTTGGCCTCCACGCTGTATTTTTGTTGACTGGCCATGGATCGCTGAACGCATTTCTTCATCAGAGAGGTCTTTGTGCGACGCCCGCATGCATATGAGACCTTGACGGACTTGGTGTAAGAAGAGAAGACATCCGTTGGAGACACCAGAGCAGCTGCAGATGTTGGAGACCTTTGCAAGGGCGACGTTCACAAGGCGGAGAGGGATGCACCAGATGGCGACCACGCAGGATCAACCAGTGCCGGGCCAACAAGGGCCAAAACTGGAAGCAGTTTGGAACTTGGTCCAGAACCAGCACGCCTTAATCTGGCAGTAATATGGCATTTATGTCATATCACAAGGTCCAGCCAGAGCACCCAATCTGGTAGGCGAGCCCTATATGGAGCAAGCTGATGGATGACCCATTCCATGCTTGTCGTGAGCAAAAATGGTGAGTAGCTTCGGCTGCGAACAGCCGACCAAAGCTGTTAATTTGGTACTACGGGTGGGCTAGCCCTATGCTAGCCCAATGAGGTTGGCCCCCTTGTGGGAGATCGTAGTGGCTGTGGTTTGACACCCGAATGCGGGGAGAGCCTTTGGCTCGTCGTGGAGTTGCGTTATCAACCGGGTGCTGTACCCATAGATCAGCAGAGGTTTTAGGGTAGGCCTCGCCCTTTGCCAAGGGAAAATATCATGTCCGACAACATGTATTTTATTCGGCACCGATAAGATGTTGCAATTGCAACATCTTTGAGGGGCGCTGGCCATCGCTTTGTTTCGGCCCACTGTACTATATGTCACATTTGTGACATATTAGAGTTCCGTGGTTGTAAACCCCCCAAGGGGTACACGCCACGTAAAACAAATTCGACTTAATGTTCCTATTTACTCAGTCTGAGTTTGACAGTCGTGGTGAACTGACGTGGTCTTGGTATACAAATCGCGTAACAAAAGAAAACCGAAAACAGTGGAAAAAACCTAGACGCAAAAGCACGTGCGCGGTAAACGGTAAATTGTTTACCAAAGTAAAACAAGTGGATTAGCCGTCGGAGTAACGGGAACTTGTTTACAAGTTTACTTGCTTGTGTGTTCGTGTGTGTGTGTATTAGTAAACACAAAAACATTAATGAGCGGTATTAAAAGCCGTTGTGGGAGCACATGCTGGTGGTGAGTGTTTCCACGCTTGCGGAGTCGGGAGAGGACTCCATAATAGAGTCTGGTGCCGAATAGTCGTTAAGCGCCGCTGGTTCAGTCGCCGCCGTCGGGTGTCGGAGGAAGGGGCGCAAGGCAAAAGGCCGCAGAGTGTCGGTGCCGGACCTGATGCTAAGCGAGCCGTCGGTTGCTAAGAGGGTAGCGTTGGACAGCATGTCCATGCCCTCCGTTGCCCCCGTCGACCGCACGTTCGTGAAGCCGGCCATGCCGGCTAAGCGGAAAGCCACCGCCGCCGACGCCGCCGCCGACGCCGCCGCCGACGCTACCATCGCCAATACCGTTGCTGCAGCCGTTGCCACCGACGTTCCTTTTGACAGCGCAGTCACTGTTGTCCCGCAATGCCCAGCATGGCGTATGTGGCTAGTGGAACGTCGCCCATTCTGGCTGAGATTTCTGCTGTTGGAGAGGGTACCCGCAATGCCATTGTGGGTATCGACTCGAAGGCTGCAAAAGAAGTCTCTGCGGCAATTAAACGCCTGGAGGAGCTGGCCATGTCTCTGGCCGTAAGGAACGCCCTTCTTGAGACCCTCTCGGGCGGACCGCCCGCACCCCCGCCGCCTGCTCACGCAGCCACCTTTTATGCCCACCAAGTTGCATACCCCGCTGCCACCACCACCGCTGCTGCCGCTGTCCCCGTCCCCGGAGTGCCGATCCCCGCCTCGCGGTTCAACAAGCCAGTTGAAACGTGGTCCGCGGTGGTCACGAGTCGGGACCCGAGCGTGTCCAGCAAGCAAGTGGCCGAGCGGGTAAGGAAGGAAGTCGCACCAACGCCGGGAGTGTGTGTCCACGAGGTACGTGAGCTGAAGCGCGGCGGAGCTGTAGTCGATGAAGTAGTAGTAGTAGTAGTAGAGGAAGCGCGTGGTGGCGAACAAGAACAAGATGTTTATGGAGGAGCTGTTCTCCAACAATTTTCAGGAGCAGATGACGGCAGCTGTGTTTAAGAAAGCGGTGCACCTGGAGACGAAGCCTTGGTCCGTCACTGATAGCGCCAGCGTTAACCTGACGCTGGATGTGGACGAAAAAGCGTTGGCCATACTTGAGCAGACCGGGAGGGACAACATCAAGTGGTTTTCATACCGCTGCCGATCGCTTGTCCGTACCTATGCTTGTCATAGGTGCGTCGAATTTGACCACAAGGTGTCCCAGTGTCGCCCCAAGCACGACGTGTGTCGCCAGTGTGGACAAACTGGCCACGTTGCAGCGAAATGCGGTAATCCGGTGGACTGCCGGAATTGCCGCTTCAAGGGGCTACCCTCAGGGCATCTGATGCTCTCGGCATCGTGCCCGATATATGGTGCGGTGTTGGCGAGGGTGCAGGCCAGACATTAAGATGTTTGGTCTCATCCAAGCCAACTGTGGTCAGGGCCGCGTTGCGTGCATCGATATTGGTGTACGTATGCGTGGTTCCGGCCACCCCTTTGCGCTGCTGCAGGAGCCCTACACAGACGAGGAAGGCCGTATTACTGGATTCCTAGCTGAGATGAGAGTTTATGGTAGCCGAATCTTCGAGGGACGCAGGAGAAACGCTGCCGTCATCGTCGACGACCCATATGCCATCTGCCTACCAGTTGAGTCGCTAATCGCCGAGTATGGAGTATGCGTGACGGTCACAGGTGAATTTGGCTCATTTTACCTGACCTCGCTGTACTGCCATACAAATGTTGAATTGACAACGACGTACTTTCCGTATATGGATGCTGTACTGCTACTGGCGAGCAGTACTCCGGTCATCCTCTGCCTAGATGCGAATGCTGTATCCCCTATGTGGTTCAGTAAACGTCACGATAGTTTTCGTGGCCAGCCGAACTACGGACGGGGTGAGCAGCTGGAGGATTGGATTCTCGGAAGCCGAGCCGGAGTTCTTGATCAATTCAGCGAGGTGTACACATTCGACAATCGCTGCGGACGGAGCGATATTGACGTAAAATTAGTCAGTGAAGCAGCGTCTACGTGGGCCACGTACGACTGGAGTGTGGACGAGTGGGAGATGAGCGATCACAACATCATTACCGTTGCTGTGTCGCCTTCCCCAGACGCAGTTGAGAGCACATATGCTCCTGTGCCGTCCTGGAAACTCACCAATGCAAACTGGCGAATGTTTGACTCTGAACTGGTAGAGGAAGTTTTGGAGCACCTTCCCTTGGAGCACATCAGGAATTCGCCGTTGGACTGCTCAGTGACTGCGCTCCGTCTTATTGTACAGTCCATGTGCAATAGGGTATTGGGCTGCAGGCCGTCGAGAGCTGTGGGAAAGGTAAAGTGGTGGAGCACGGAACTAAGTACCAAACGCCGGGAGGTCAGGAGACTGAGGCGAAAGCTCCAGGATGCTCGGCGTAGAGGCCATGACTCTGCGCAGCTTCTGGCAACTCATCTGCGGACAGCCGTCCGCGAGTTTAAGAAGCTCATCCTGAAGACGAAAGAGGAACACTGGCGAAACTTTGTTGGAAACCACAGGGATGACCCATGGGAGCATGTCTACAAAATATGCCGGGGACGAAAGCGATCCACAGATCTGAAAAGCCTTCGGTCGGATGGCAGGCTGGTCGTAACGTGGCACGACTGGCATTACAGGTGGTATCTCCAAGGCAATGTGGCGTGCTATTCCCGAGCACATCATGGCGTTGCTTTCCCGCTGTGTTGCAGAGGGGTATTTTCCCCTTGAGTGAAAGTGCCCTCGTGTAGTGGCGCTACTCAAGGACCCCGACAAGGATAGGAGTGACCCAGCTTCCTATCGGGGTACCTGCTTGCTGCCAGTATTTGGCAAAGTGCTGGAGGGAATCATGGTGAATCGGATGAAGGAGGTGCTTCCGGATGGAAATAGATGGCAATTCGGCTTACGACCTGGACGTTTTGTGGAGGATGCTTGGAATCATGTTAAGACCACCGTTGCCGCCAGCCAGGCGGTATATGTGTTGGGACTTTTCTTCGACTTCAAAGGCGCCTTCGACAACATTGAGTGGAGTGCTGTAATGCGCCGCTTAATCGACGTGGGATGCCAGGAAGCCAGCTTGTGGAGTGAAGCTTCTTCTGTGGTAGGAGAGCCAGGATGACCAGCAGATTCGGAGAAGTCGACGTGGAGGTAACTCGAGGATGTCCGCAGGGATCCATCAGTGGGCCGTTCATTTGGAACACCATGATAAATGTGCTGCTCCAACGTCTGGAGCCCCTGTATACATTCAGTGCATACGTGGACGATCTGCTGAATCTCGTCGAGGAAAGGTCGAGAGTCGAGCTGGAGCGTTGACGCGAGGTGTGATGTCCGTCGTGGGAGCTTAGGGAGCAGAGGTCGGAGTTTCGATCTCGACCAGCAAGTCGGCAATAATGCTCTTAAAAGGGAGATTGGCCCGATCGAGGCCTCCACGCTGGATTTTTGTTGACTGGCCATGGATCGCTGAACGCATTTCTTCATCAGAGAGGTCTTTGTGCGACGCCCGCATGCATATGCGGTGCGGAGTGCGAAGACTGGCAGCACGTTTTAGTTGCCTGCCCACTCTATGTTGATCTGCGAGACCTTGACGGACTTGGTGTAAGAAGGGAAGACATCCGTTGGAACTTTACCCGGGTCCTGGAGACACCAGAGCAGCTGCAGATGTTGGAGACCTTTGCGAGGGCGACGTTCACAAGGCGGAGAGGGATGCACCAGATGGCGACCACGCAGGATCAACCAGTGCCGGGCCAACAAGGGCCAAAACTGGAAGCAGTTTGGAACTTGGTCCAGAACCAGCACGCCTTAATCTGGCAGTAATATGGCATTTATGTCATATCACAAGGTCCAGCCAGAGCACCCAATCTGGTAGGCGAGCCCTATATGGAGCAAGCTGATGGATGACCCATTCCATGCTTGTCGTGAGCAAAAATGGTGAGTAGCTTCGGCTGCGAACAGCCGACCAAAGCTGTTAATTTGGTACTACGGGTGGGCTAGTGGCCCTATGCTAGCCCAATGAGGTTGGCCCCCTTGTGGGAGATCGTAGTGGCTGTGGTTTGACACCCGAATGCGGGGAGAGCCTTTGGCTCGTCGTGGAGTTGCGTTATCAACCGGGTGCTGTACCCATAGATCAGCAGAGGTTTTAAGGTAGGCCTCGCCCTTTGCCAAGGGAAAATATCATGTCCGACAACATGTATTTTATTCGGCACCGATAAGATGTTGCAATTGCAACATCTTTGAGGGGCGCTGGCCGTCGCTTTGTTTCGGCCCACCCTACTATATGTCACATTTGTGACATATCAGAGTACCGTGGTTGTAAACCCCCCAAGGGGTACACGCCACGTAAAAAAATTCCTATCTACTATCTAGCGAAACAACAGCCAAGGGAACGGGCCTGGAATAATTAACGGGGAAAGAAGACCGTTTTGAGCTTGACTCTAATCTGGCAGTGTAAGGAGACATAAGAGGTGTAGAATAAGTGGGAGATATTTTTCCTTGTATTTAATATCGTCAATGAAATACCACTACTCTTATTGGTTCCTTACTTACTTGATTAAATGGAACGTGTATCATTTCCTAGCCATTATACGGATATATTTTCTATATCTTATGGTATTGGGTTTTGGAGCAAGCTTTTTATCAAAGTATCACGGGTTTGTTATATAATCGCAAACAAATTCTTTAATGAGAGAATTCATTTATGTATTTTCAATTTATAAATTTTGGTATAACTCCAATTACTCAGGTATGATCCAATTCAAGGACATTGCTAGGTAGGGAGTTTGACTGAGGCGGTACATCTCTCAAATAATAACGGAGGGGTCCCAAGGCCAGCTCAGTGCGGACAGAAACCAAGCTCAGTGCGGACAGAAACTTAAGAGAGTTTGACTATCCACAGGTAGTTCTAAATTAATGAATTTTTTGGAATTAAATGACATACATTATGACAATAGTTCATTAAATTAAATTATATAAATATTACTATATGTAGGTATATTATACATATGGAAATTGTTCAGAAAGCGTGGCACAAAACTTATATAGGTGGTGTGATGTCGAGCATGGTATATTATATGACAACCAAGTACACAACTCAAAGTCATATAATTTTATGCATTATATATCGGCAATGTCTATTTATTTATATATTAATATGAAGTCTTAAGGTATTTTTAAAAATACATATGAAAATTGTTCGTTAAGTGGTACCTTCGAACATATTTGGGCGATTTTGAGAAAGCGTGGCACAAAACCTATATAGGTGGTGTGATGTCGAGCATGTTATATTATATGACAATCAAGTACACATCTCAAAGTCATATAATTTTATGCATTATATATCGGCAATGACTATTTAATTATATATTATTATGAAGTCTTAAGGTATTTTTAAAAATACATATGAAAATTGTTCGTTGAGTGGTACCTTCGAACATATTTGGGCGATTTCGAGAAAGCGTGGCACAAAACCTATATAGGTGGTGTGATGTCGAGCATGGTATATTATATGACAATCAAGTATACATCTCAAAGTCATATAATTTTATGCATTATATATCGGCAATGTCTATTTAATTATATATTATTATAAAGTCTTAAGGTATTTTTAAAAATACATATGAAAATTGTTTGTTGAGTGGTACCTTCAAACAATTTTGGGCGATTTTGAGAAAACGTGGCACAAAACCTATTCATAGTGAACAGTTGATGTTCATTAATTGTTTTAGCAATAAGACAATAAACTATTATATATCTATGTACTTTATGTAGAGTGTCGTATTTATACTGTTAAGTCTTGGCGGCGACATTGTACATTTAAGATAATGAAAAGACTTGCCAAGTTGTGTATTGAATTAATATACAAATTAAATTGGTTTTGGATTTATCGTTAATATTTTCCCGGGATACTTTAAATAAATTGTGTTTTTCTAAAAATTATTATTTATTTAACGAATCCAAATTTTAATATGAACATAAAGATTAACTGCCAAAATCTCTATGTTTGTAAAATAAAGTCAAGTAAATTATATAAGCTATATTTAATTCTGTCCGAAAAGTTTCAATAAACAAGATAAAAAAAAAAAAAATATATGCACTTTTTCTTAATATATAAGAAACATTATCACATAAATGAAAACCTGAAAAAATTATATATTTTTTGTCAAAATATAAATATTTATTTCAATTTATTTTGAATAAATAAAATTAATGAAAATGTGATTATATATTATGTAAGTGAAAAAATAAAAATATTCTTGAACGAAATTTTTAAATTTATATAAAATTCAATAAACAAAACAACGAAAATGAATGCCATATTCGTAAAATAATAGTACAATCTCTTTTTATATATATTTATTATTTTATTCAAAAATATATTAAATTGTCAAGTATCTTAAAAAATAAATGTCTGATTGTTACATATATATATAAATATATATATATATAGCAACCAGTATATTAAACAATAACATTATTCTGGTTGATCCTGCCAGTAGTTATATGTGTGTCTCAAAGATTAGATAACATGCAGATCGTATCTAGGACTACCATGGTTGCAACGGGTAACGGGGAATCAGGGTTCGATTCCGGAGAGGGAGCCTGAGAAACGGCTACCACATCTAAGGAAGGCAGCAGGCGCGTAAATTACCCACTCCCAGCTCGGGGAGGTAGGGACGAAAAATAACAATACAGGACTCATATCCGAGGCCCTGTAATTGGAATGAGTACACTTTAAATCCTTTAACAAGGACCAATTGGAGGGCAAGACTGGTGCCAGCAGCCGCGGTAATTCCAGCTCCAATAGCGTGTATTAAAGTTATTGCGGTTAAAACGTTCGTAGTTGAACTTGTGCTTCATACGGGTAGTAAAACTTACAATTGTAGTTAGTACTATACCTTTATGTATGTAAGCGTATTATCGGTGGAGTTCTTATATATAATTAAGTACTTGTATTTTTTTATATATTCCTCCTATTTAAAAACCTGCATTAGTGCTCTTCATCGAGTGTTATTGTGGGCCGGTTCAATTACTTTGAACAAATTAGAGTGCTTAAAGCAGGCTTCAAATGCCTGAATATTCTGCGCATGGGATAATGAAATAAGACCTCTGTTCTGCTTTCATTGGTTTTCAGATCAAGAGGTAATTATTAATAGAAGTAGTTTGGGGGCATTAGTATTACGACGCGAGAGGTGAAATTCTTGGACCGTCGTAAGACTAACTTAAGCGAAAGCATTTGCCAAAAATGTTTTCATTAATCAAGAACGAAAGTTAGAGGTTCGAAGGCGATCAGTTACCGCCCTAGTTCTAACCATAAACGATGCCAGCTAGCAATTGGGTGTAGCTACTTTTATGGCGACTGAGAGTCGCTTCCCGGGAAACCAAAGCTTTTGGGCTCCGGGGGAAGTATGGTTGCGAAGCTGAAACTTAAAGGAATTGACGGAAGGGCACCACCAGGAGTGGAGCCTGCGGCTTAATTTGACTCAACACGGGAAAACTTACCAGGTCCGAACATAAGTGTGTAAGACAGATTGATAGCTCTTTCTCGAATCTATGGGTGGTGGTGCATGGTTCTTAGTTCTTAGTTCGTGGAGTGATTTGTTTGGTTAATTCCGATAACGAACGAGACTCAAATATATTAAATAGATATCTTCAGGATTATGGTGTTGAAGCTTATATTGCCTTCATTCATGGTGGCAGTAAAATGTTTATTGTGTTTGAATGTGTTTATATAAGTGGAGCCGTACCTGTTGGTTTTGTCCCATTATAAGGACACTAGCTTCTTAAATGGACAAATAGCGTCTAGCAATAATGAGATTAAGCAATAACAGGTCTGTGATGCCCTTAGATGTCCTGGGCTGCAGCGCGCTACAATGAAAGTATCAACGTGTATTTCCTAGACCGAGAGGTCCGGGTAAACCGCTGAACCACTTTCATGCTTGGGATTGTGAACTGAAACTGTTCACATGAACTTGGAATTCCCAGTAAGTGTGAGTCATTAACTCGCATTGATTACGTCCCTGCCCTTTGTACACACCGCCCGTCGCTACTACCGATTGAATTATTTAGTGAGGTCTCCGGACGTGATCACTGTGACGCCTTGCGTGTCACGGTTGTTTCGCAAAAAGTTGACCGAACTTGATTATTTAGAGAAAGTAAAAGTCGTAACAAGGTTCCCGTAGGTGAACCTGCGGAAGGATCATTATTGTACGTTCCAACCGTTATTAAATAATATATACCAAATTTTAATATGAAAAATAAAAATTAAATTAACGATGAGTAACTACAACATAACAAACAAAATATAAATAGTTAAATATTGGGGAGATTATTTAATATTATATATACAGATATATCTACTTCCTATACATATATAAATGAAAATAATAAATAATAAATAATAAATAATAAATAATAAATAATAAATAATAAATAAATAATAAATAATAAATAATAAATAATAAATAATAAATAATAAATAATAAATAATAATAATAATAAATAATAAATAATAAATAATAAATAATAAATAATAAATAATAAATAATAAATAATAAATAATAAATAATAAATAATAAATAATAAATAATAAATAATAATAATAATAAAATAATATAATAATAAATAATAATAAATAATAAATAATAAATAATAAATAATAAATAATAAATAATAAATAATAAATAATAAATAATAAATAATAAATTATAAATAATAAAATAATAAATAATAAAATAATAAATAATAAATAATAAATAATAAATAATAATAATAATAAAATAATAAATAA